>JAODAL010004748.1:90000-152142 GCA_025379985.1 Phyllomedusa bahiana
TAACTACTATAATACTGCCCCTATGTACAAGAATATAACTACTATAATACTGCCCTATGTACAAGAATATAACTACTATAATACTGCCCTATGTACAAGAATATAACTACTATAATACTGCCCCCTATGTACAAGAATATAACTACTATAATACTGCCCCCTATGTACAAGAATAGAACTACTATAATACTGCCCCCTATGTACAAGAATATAACTACTATAATACTGCTCCCTATGTACAAGAATATAACTGCTATAATACTGCCCCCTATGTACAAGAATATAACTACTATAATACTGCCTCTATGTACAAGAATATAACTACTATAATACTGCTCCTATGTACAAGAATATAACTACTATAATACTGCCCCTATGTACAAGAATATAACTACTATAATACTGCCCCTATGTACAAGAATATAACTACTATAATACTGCCCCTATGTACAAGAATAGAACTACTATAATACTGCCCCTATGTACAAGAATATAACTACTATAATACTGCTCCCTATGTACAAGAATATAACTGCTATAATACTGCCCCTATGTACAAGAATATAACTACTATAATACTGCCTCCTATGTACAAGAATATAACTACTATAATACTGCCTCTATGTACAAGAATATAACTACTATAATACTACAAGAATATAACTACTATAATACTGCCCACTATGTACAAGAAATAAACTACTATAATACTCCCCATGTACAAGAATATAATACTATAATACTGCCCCCTATGTACAAGAATAAAACTACTATAATACTGCCCCCTATGTACAGGAAAAAAACTACTATAATACTGCCCCCATGTACAAGAATATAACTAATATAATACTACTCCCACATACAAGAACAAAACTACTATAATACTTCTCCTATGTACAAGAATATAACTACTATAACAATGCCCCTATGTACAAGAATATAACTACTATAATACTGCCTCCTATGTACAAGAATATAACTACTATAATACTGCCCCCTATGTACAAGAATATAACTACTATAATACTGCCCCTATGTACAAGAATATAACTACTATAATACTGCCTCATATGTACAAGAATATAACTACTATAATACTGCCCCTATGTACAAGAATATAACTACTATAATACTGCCTCATATTTACAAGAATATAACTAATATAATACTGCCCCTATGTACAAGAATATAACAAGTGAGGAACTCTACCAATCAGTAGATATTTGGTTCATGAACAAAATTCCAGAACTGAAGTAAAGACTTAGGCACTGGCAGAGCAAGAGGACAGAGGAAGTTTGAAAAGAGCTAATCAGGTTAAAGGGGTGTTCTCACCCTGGTGTTTCACAGATCCTGCTCTTCACAGCCCTTTTCAGACTCCCATTTCCTTTTCAGGCTGTAGGCGGTTCTACAGCTTCAGGCTCCCACTTCCTATTCAGGTCGTGGGAAGTTCTATAGCTTCAGACTCCCACCTTCTGTTCCCCCTGTGGGCAGTTCTAGATCATTGACTGACATTTCAGCTCTGCTATTCCTAGCTGAGCCTGTTAGAGGGACATTGGTCATGGAGGGGTTTTAACAGCAGGTCATAAGGCTACAGAGCTCTAAAGGGTTAACATTTGACAGTAAGAAACAGAACCAAGCTCCTGTGCTGCTGATAAGACACAGCAGAGGGTGACATGCCCATCCAGGCCACTGCTAGAGCAGAGAGAGGTGGTCTGTAATCTAGGGAAGCTCGTGTGCACAAGCAGGAGAAATGAACCGCTATGAAAGGAAGCAAAATCAGAACAGCAATGTATTTGGTAATATTCTTTATTTACATTTGTCAACGTGGTTAAAGCTAATCAGTGTGGTGAGAGTGCCCCCCAGAATGCCCGAATTTCAGTAAAGGATGACAGAGAGGGCGAAAAAGCTAAATGTAGCTCCACATAACAGCAGGTTCCTAAACTACTCAGGGTCTGTAGAAAGCTGGGTTGCATTTACTATTCGTATTTCTCTGATGCCGCTTATCTTCAGGTAATGGGAAACATTGAGACCCCCTATTGCTGCTACACATATAGCAAGGAGTGTGTGGGGGGTGCACTGGAGCATGCTCTATGGTAGCAAAGAGGGAAGACCCCAATGACCAAGACGCTCTCCTCTCAGGAAGACTCTTTGACACAGACTTTCTCGGCTCCCATTGCTGCCATGGAGAATTCTGTTTATTGTATATTTTGTCCTGGGAAAGAACCGAAGGAGAACGTTTTCCGGGCGTCGTCGCTGACTGGTCCCTGAGGTCTTCTGTAGACATCAGTCTTCAGACACCACATGAGGAACTACAAGTCTAAGCAGATAACGCATAAAGGCTGCGTCCACTGACAAAGTATCTGACTTATAAAACTCACTGCTCGCCTGTGTCCACCACAACACATTGTATTACTGTGGTGGTCATCAGAGCACTGTTCATCCTGATCTTCCTGGTTCATGAATAAAATACTAAAGCTGTAGTGGCTGCTGGTACAGGAATAGGAAACAAAAGCCACAGTAAAGAAAGATAGGGGCAGAAGCTCAAGGAAGAAGAATAGAGCAATGTAATGGTCACTGACAACTTGGATTTATAGATCCCTCACTAAGCAGTGTGGGAGATACAACAGGTTACCGTATTCTCCTGGGTAAATGAATACAACCCCAGGTCTCCAGTAAAGACTGACATCTACGCAGGCAGAGCTGCTGCAGAAAAAAACAATGCTCCCAAATAATGCTGCTCTTATTATTAGGGTCTGCTCTGGAATCTGAGTTATTATAAGGGTCTGGGGCCTGATTTATTATAAGGGTCTGGGATCTGAGTTATTATAAGGGTCTGCTCTGGAATCTGAGTTATTATAAGGGTCTGGGATCTGAGTTATTATAAGGGTCTGGGATCTGAGTCATTATAAGGGTCTGGGACCTGATTTATTATAAGAGTCTGGGACCTGAGTTATTATAAGGGTCTGGGATCTGAGATATTATAAGGATCCTGGAATCTGATTATTATAAGTTCTGGGACCTGATTTATTATAAGGGTCTGGGACCTGATTTATTATAAGGTCTGGGACCTGATTTATTATAAGGATCTGGGACCTGATTTATTATAAGATCTGGGACCTTATTTATTATAAGGATCTGGGACCTGATTTATTATAAGGTCTGGACCTGATTTATTATAAGAGTCTGGGACCTTATTTATTATAAGGATCTGGGACCTGATTATTATAAGGGTCTGGACCTGAATTTTTTATAAGGTCTGGGACTGATTTATTATAAGGATCTGGGTTTTTTAAAAAAGGCTCTAACCTGATTTATTATAAGAGTCTGAACCTGTTTTTAAAGAGTCTGGGACCTATTTTTATAAGGATCTGGATCGATTATTAAAAAATCTGGACCTGATTTATTAAGGTCTGGCCTGATTAATAAGGTTGGGACCTGATTTATTATAAGAGTCTGGGACTGATATATTTAAGGGCTGGGACCTGATTATTTTATAGGGTCTGGGACTTTATTCATTTAGAAGGGTCTGGGACCTGAATTATAGCTCTGGGAACTGATTTAGATACATCTGGACCTTATTTATTATAGGATCTTACCTGATTTATTTATAAGAGTCTGGGACTTATTTAATAAGGATCTGGGACCTGATTAAATTTTAAGGGTCTGGACTGATTTTTATAAGGGTCTGGGACCTGAATTATTATTAGAAGTCTGGGACCCGATTAATTATAAGGGTCTGGGGTCTGATTTATTATAATGGTCTGGGACCTATTTATTTTAAGGATCTGGGCTGATATTTTTTATAAAGGGATCTGGGACCTGATTTATTATAAGGGTCTGGGACCTGATTTATTATAAGGGTCTGGGACCTGATTTATTATAAGAGTCTGGGACCTGATTTATTATAAGGGTCTGGGACCTGATTTATTATAAGAGTCTGGGACCTGATTTATTATAAGGGTCTGGGACCTGATTTTATTATAAGGATCTGGGACCTGATTTATTATAAGAGTCTGGGACCTGATTTATTATAAGGGTCTGGGACCTGATTTATTATAAGGGTCTGGGACCTGATTTATTATAAGGATCTGGGACCTGATTTTATTATAAGGATCTGGGACCTGATTTTATTATAAGGATCTGGGACCTGATTTTATTATAAGGGTCTGGGACCTGATTTATTAGAAGAGTCTGGGACCTGATTTTATTATAAGGGTCTGGGATCTGATTTATTATAAGAGTCTGGGATCTGATTTATTATAGGATTGGACTATTTATATAAGGGTCTGGGATCTGATTTATTATAAGGATCTGGTTTTTGAAATACGCCCCAAAATAAGCATGAAAAATGTTCAAATACAGCTCCCAGTGAGTGCAGTGTAAAATCATCGCTGTTGTTTAGACGACGGTGATTCTACCGGAGTATTTTATGCGCTGTCAGATACAAAAGATAGAAATCTATGCTAAACATATATCGTGTGAACCTATCTTGAGGGTCTGGTCTGGGGGCTGAATAATTTTAGGGCTGATTAGTTATTTTTAAGGGTCTGGTCTGGGGTCTGAATAATTTAGAACTTGTCTAGGATCTGATTCATTTTAGGAGTCTGGTCTGGGATTTGATTCATTTTAGAAGTGCGGTCAGAGGTCTAAATTAATCTTAGGACTGGTTTGGCATCCACTTAATTTTAGGGTCGGCCTTAGGCCTGATTATTTTTAAGGGTCTGGTCTGGGGGCTGATTAATTTTAGGGCTACTTAGTTATTAGAGTCTGGTGAGGCGGCTGAATTTTTAAGCGTCTGGTCTGGGGTTTGAGTCATTTAGGACTTGTCTGGGGTCTAATTTAGGATTCTGTTCGAGGCGGATTATTTTTAGAGGCGGGTCGGGGAGTGTTTTAATTTTTAAGGGTTTTTTGAGAGCTTAATTTTTTTAGTGGTCTGGGGGCTGAATTCATTTTTAGAGTCTGGTCTGGGACGTAATTAATTTAAGGGTCTGGTCTGGGGTCTGAGTAATTTAGGACTTGTCTGGGGTCTGATTAATTTTAGAAGTACAGTCAAGTCAAAATTTAAATCTTAGGACTGGTCCTGCCCAAAACACTTAATTTTTATCGCCTTGGGCCCTGATATTTTAAGGGTCTGGTCTGGGGGCTAAAATTTTAATTTAGGCTCTTTGAGTCGGTGAGGGGGGCTAAATTTTTTAAGCCTGGTCGGGGGTTTTTGAGTAAATTTAGGACTTGTCTGGGGTCTAATTAATTTTTAGAGTCTGGTCGTAATTAAGTTAAGGGTCTGGTCTGGGATCTGAATTAGTCTGAGAGGCCCAAAGATTGCAAAAAATGTATGGTTAATCTTGCACTTTGTGTTAAAGGAATATAATACTAAAAGCACAGAAAAGACTGACATCACCGCAGACCGAAGCTTTGGAAAGAAGAACATGGTGACGTCACCCTGTTCTGTAGATTTCCTTTCCTAATCGGTGTGAGACATGTGACTGGTTTTCCAGTTTTCCTTGATAAATGAATACAATTCCAGGTCTACAGTTAAAGGGGGTCGTCTCACTACAAGGATTGCTGCTTTTTATGTTATAGATCTTGCAAAAACAAGTCACTTTGCAATATGTGTCCATTAACAGTGTCCTACCTATTCCTAGATATCCCCTCTTGTATGGGCTGCATCAGCTCCTCAGTCGCTATAGCTACAGACCTGTTTGATCTATCCTGATAGGCTGCCAGCACTGGTTGATCTATCCTGATAGGCTACCAGCACTGGTCTCTAAAGCTACAGATCTGTTCAGTCTCTCCTGATAAGCTGCCAGCACTGGTTGCTATAGCTACAGACCTGTTCGATCTCTCCCGATGGGCTGCCAGCACTGGTCGCTATAGCTACAGACCTGTTCTCTCTCTCCTGATAGGCTGCCAGCACTGGTTGCTATAGCTACAGACCTGGCTTCTACTGCAGCCTAGTGGAAGCCAGTAAACACGCCCCTGAATTCAAAGTGAAACCAAGAAAACGGGACTGAGGTGAGATGAATCAACGTAGTGAGACAACCCCTTTAAGGCAGAGACCTTCACAGGCACAACTTCTGGAGATGAGAACAAGGGATGCAGTGCTCCCAAATAATTCTGATTTACAGGCCTGTCAGAATCTGAGAAAAGCTGGTTCATAATAATGGGGTAACTTTTATCAGCTGCCAGCAAAGCTCGGGGTGCCCTTGCCCAACAGCTTACAATCTAATACCCTCATCTTCCATTGCAGTGAACGTCCTCATTTAATCAGCAGGAACAATCTCAAATCTTGCAGTTTTAAGCTCAATAGGGAAAAGTTTACCCTTTACGACCTCAGACCGAGGCCACAAAACCGCATGGGACCAATGAACCGAGAACAGCGTGGATAGCAGGCCCAGTGACTGATGTGACTGCTCCCCGGCAATGAAAGGGTGCGAGATACTGAAATAAAAATCTCTGAAATGTCTGCGCTCAGCAAATCAGCGAATCACTGCCCCCCCCCCCCCCAAAAAAAAAACTAAAAATAGACACACGGCCATCATTCCCTCTTCCCAGGGGCCAGCGTCTCACTCTCTTACAAAGGAATTGTAGTGATATTTGTGCCCCGGGGGCGTGCGATGGAAAAGTCTGACTTCCCGTATTGCGTTTCACTATAGAGAGGCTGACCTTCAGCGCCCACACCCCGGACAGCTGAACGACGACGGGGAATGTGTGCACCCCCTGCCAAAAAAAGCATCTCATAACATATAACATGGGTTATAACATAGGGCGCGTCCATAATAAGGGGGTGGTATCAGGGAACGTGAATCTGTCATACTGGTCATACCTAGCGCAGGACCATCGCCAAAAGTGACCCTACATGTTAGACAGCACCCCATGATATATGTACACTCTGTAATAAATGTCTGCCCCCTTATGAGACGTAGGCCATCTAGTATCCAAGTGCCGCCAATAACTGGATGAGCCCTAAACACAATGGGCCTTAGATATGAAAACTGTCAAGCAAGAAGACTGTCTTTGTTGCATATAGCAACCAATCAGAACCCATAGCAACCAGAGTGCACGGCAACCAATCACAACCAAAGCCCATAGCAACCAGAGCCCATAGCAACCAATCAGAGCTCATAACAACCAATCAGAGCTCATAACGACCAAACAGAGCTCATAACGACCAATCAGAGCTCAGCTTTAATTTTTCCAGAGAAGTGAAAGATATAAGCTGCACTCTGATTGGTTGCTATGGGCAACACAGCCAGACTTCCTGTTTGGGCCTCATTTAAGAAAACTGTCTGGCAGTAAGACTGTCGGTTGGCCATAGCAACCAATCAGAGCCCATAGCAACCATTCTGAGCCCATAGCAACCAGAGTCCCGAGCAACCAATTAGAGCAACTAGTCAGAGTCCATAGCAACAAGAGTCCATATAACCAATCAGAGCCCTTAGATACCATTCGGAGCTCATAACAACCAATCCTATTCCATTGTAACCTATGTGTGCTCATAGCTACCAATCAGAGCCCATAGCAACCAGAGCTCATAACAACCAATCAGAGCCCACAGCAACTAATCAGAACCCATAGCTACCAATCAGAGCTCATAGCAACCAATCAGAGCACATAACAACCAATCACAGCTCATAGCAACCAATCAGACCACAAAGCGACCAGAGTCCATAGTAACCAGAGCCCATAGCAACCAATCAGAGGCCATAGCAATCAATCAGTCAGAAATCTGGCGAAACTGCCTGCTAAATGTGCCTCATTGTGTGCTGCGGCCTCTAGAAGTGAAAAGGCCTCATGAGCTGTAAGAATATAATTCTTCTTTCTTCATTTCTGTCTGGTTTGGGGTCTGAATTTATTTTAGGACTGGGTCAAATGAAAGGGGTTTTCTCACCACAATGACTAGCTTTTACCTGTAGGCAAAGGTAAATGACTATTACCAAATACATTACTGTTCTGATTCTGCTTTGTTTAGAACATAAAAGAGATTTTATCTACTGCTAGTGTACACAATTTTCTCTAGGTTATGGACCTCTCCCTCCTCTATCTCTTATCCAATTGCTCCGCAAGCTGCTGTCTGACCATGATGAGTCACTCCCTGCGGAGTCTCATCTCTAGCACAGGAGCTTGTTTATCTATGCTACTGACCACCTTTAAGCCTTAGAGCTCTGTAGCCTTGAGCTCTATGGTTTAGAAGCCTCCTGCACTCATGTCACTGTAACAGGAATAGCAGAGCTGATCTGACAATCGCTACTATAGACCTGCCTGAACAGGAAGCGTTAGCCTGAAGCTGGCTGTGGCTCTGTGAAACTGCATGGTGTGAAAACCCCTTTAATTTATTGCTGGTCTGATTAATTTTAGGGCTGGTCTGGGGTCTGCTAACTTTTAGGCCTGGTCCTGGGTCCAATTAAATTGAGGGGGGGCTTTGGGATCTGTCTAATTTTAAGAGTCCAGTCTGGAGTCTGATTCATTTCAAGGGTCCGATTTGGGATATGATTAATTTTAAAGGTTGGTTCTGGGGTCTGGTTTCTTTTTAAGGGTCAGGTCTGGAGTCCAATTCAAGTTAAGGGTTCAGTCAGGGGTCTATGTGTTGAATTTTGGGGTGTTGATCAGGGCTGTGGAGTCGGCAAGCCAAAGCCCGACTCCGACTCCTCAAATTCCCAAATCTCCGACTCCCTCATACAAGGTGATAACTTTACTGTAGTAAAATGGTAACATCAGGCTTATGATACAATAATCGAGATGTTTAGGTAGAACAGACACTGGCAAGCAAAAGGGTAACAATGTTTTGATGTTTTGAACACTTGTGGGTAGAGTTGAAGAAAAAGCTGTATTTGTATCCAAATCCAGTCTGCACCAACATTGGGAATGTGTAGAAGAGACCTGGGATCAGATTTTGGTCTAGATATGCTTGAATCTGATCCAGAGTACAGAAGGATTCAGGCAGTATTGAAAAACAAAAGGTATATGTCCCAAATACTAACAAAATAATAAAAATTAACATTTTGATTTTTATGTGCAAAACAGTAACAATGCAGTTACAGGAAAGAATCTGCAGAACTAAGTAGATGCTAAATAATTGTAAGTCAAATTTATGTATAAGATAGGTAAGATGACTGTATATAAAATTACAGAAGCCTCATGTACAAAGCTGTAGTGGATGGTGAGATATGGAGCCTGAAAGTCACAAGTTCAAAACATTGTTACCATTTTGCTTGTCAGTGTACAATATATTTATTGGATATGAATTTAGAACACAAAAAAATTGTAAATATGCAAAACACTGCAGGAACATTTGTGGAGTCTCTGAATTTGTTCCGAGAAATAGTATTGCCTCCATCAGATCCTGCATACATGACCTCACATCTGACCTCGTTATTTCCAGGCTAGAGAACAACCTCTCTACACTAACTTGGGTTGGGGGCAAAGCGGTGATCACAGGGGCAACATCTCTAACAATGTCAGGGTATAAAGGAATTGTCTAAGTCACAGTCAGTTTTGATGAATGGTTGATCGTCTACTTCTTTGAAAGCAGGTGAAAAATGTTGCTGAAACCTGTTTGCTCTGGGAGCGGAATCTTTTCCCCTGGGGCAGCGCTTTGCCTGCTCCATGTCATCAATTACACTCCTCATGTGATGAGGCTGAAGATATGGGAGCAGCAGCACTGGCCGGACCCAATTCCTCTTGCTCTTTGCATCGAACTAGCTGGACCAACTTATTATATATTTTGGCAGTCGGTCCATTTTATGACGACTCCGACTCTGTCTCCTGCAAAATAGGCTCCGACTCCACAGCCCTGGTGTTGATCTGGGGGCTTAATTTTAAGGGTCAGTTATTGGGTTTGAATTAGTTTTAGAGGTCAGGTTGAAGGCTCGAATTAAATTTAGAGGTCTGGGGACTTAATCACGGATTAGCCTTACTGAAGTGGGGCTAATTCACATAAAAAACAGGGGCAATATCCACCACTACAAAGTGAAATTCTGCGCCCGAGTTTCGACAGCATCACTCAGATTTCTGCTGTGGATTCCACAACGCATGGACAATTCCCTAATGGTATCACTGACATCAGCTGTGACTCTAGGCTACGTTCACACGGCTAATTTGGACGCTTATTTTTAAGCGCCGAAACCAGCATCAAACACTGGTCTGGAAACCGCCTCATATTTTGCAGTTTTCAGATGAGGTTTTAATGAGGATTAGATGAGGTTTTCGATGTGGGTTATCGCCGCTGTTTTTATTTCTGATACACAAACAAATTTTGTGCGATTTTTTTGGCATGGATCCAAGCGCAAAGCGCGTCAAAAGTGTTTTGAAGCCCTTCATTGTTTCCTATGGGCATTTTACTCAACAAAAACACCTCAAGAATTGACAAGTCACTTATTTTTCAGCGCTGCAAACAGTGCCGGAATAAGCTAGTAAAAAACAACATTGTATGAAGGACGACGCGTTTTTACATAGGAATCAATGGAAATGAATGGGACGAGTTTTATAGTTGTTTCTGATACTGTTTTGGGGGCCGAACCTGCACCGCAAACAGCGTCCTAATCGGCCGTGTGAACCTACTCTTAGGGCAGGTTCATATGACAGTGTCTTCACCGAAATAGTGTTGTTTCCAGGGCTGTGGAGTCGGCAAGCCAAAGCCCCGACTCCGACTCCTCAATTTCCCAAACCTCCGACTCCGACTCCCGAATACGACTCCTGACTCCCGAATACGACTCCTGACTCCCGAATACGACTCCTGACTCCCGAATACGACTCCTGACTCCCGAATACGACTCCCGAATACGACTCGCGGCTCCCGAATACGACTCCCGGCTCCCGAATACGACTCCCGACTCCCGAATACGACTCCTGACTCCCGAATACGACTCCTGACTCCCGAATACGACTCCTGACTCCCTCATACATGGAGCATGTTTAAGTAATAACTTTACTGTAGTAAATTGGTAACATCAGGCGGTTTATCACCTTATGATACAATAATCAAGCTATTTAGGTAGAACAGACACTGACAAGCAAAAGGGTAACAATGTTTTGAACACTTGAGGGTAGAGTTAAAGAAAAAGCTGTATTTGTATCCAAATCCAGTCTGCACCAACATTGGGAACGTGTAGAAGAGACCTGGGATCAGATTTTGGTCAAGATATGCTTGAATCTGATCCAGAGCCCAGAAGGATTTTTAGGAGCAGAACAGTAACAATGCAGTTACAGGAAAGAATCTGAGAACTAAGCAGATGCTAAATACTTGTAAGTCAAATTTATGTAGATAGGTAAGATGACTGTATATAAAATTACAGGAGCCTCATGTACAAAGCTGTAGTGGATGGTGAGATATGGAGCCTGAAAGTCTCAAAAGTTTAAAACATTGTTACCATTTTGCTTGTCAGTGTAAAATATATTTATTGGATATGACTTTAGAACACCAAAGAATGGTAAATATGCAAAACACTGCAGGAACATTTGTGAAGTCTCTGAATTTGTTCTGAGAAATAGAATCGCCTCCATCAGATCCTGCATACATGACCTCACATCTGATCTCATGATTTCCAGGCTAGAGAACGGCCTCTCTACACTAACTTGGGTTGGGGAAAGCGGTGACCACAGGGGCAACATCTCTAACAATGTCAGGGTATAAAGGAATTTGCCTCAGTCACAGTCAGTTTTGATGAATGGTTGATATTCTACTTTGAAAGCAGGTGAAAAATGTTACTGAAATCTGTTTGCCCTGGGAGCAGAGTCTTTTCCCCTGGGGCAGCGCTTTGCCTGCTCCATGTCATCAATTACACTCCTCATGTGATGAGGCTGAAGATATGGGAGCAGTAGCAATGGCCGGGCCAAATTCTTCTTGCTCTTTGCACTGCATCGAACTAACTGGACCAACTTATTATATATTTTGGGAGTCGGAGTCGGTCCCTTTTATGACGACTCCGACTCCTGCAAAATAGGCACTGACTCCGACTCCACAGCCCTGGTTGTTTCCTCTCTGAAAATCATGGCTTACTTGTGGAATTTCAACGAGGTATCAAACCGGACTGCCCAAAACAGATTTCTGCCTCATATATATTTTGTCATTACTACACAGGGTAGTACTCGTGTAAAATCACGATTGAACCTTCAGATGAGGTTTTGACGAGAATTAGATGAGGTTTTCGATGTGGGTTATCGGCGCTGTTTTTATTTCTGAAACACCCATACAAATTTTTTGGCCGTAGATCCAAGTGCAAAGCGCGTCAAAAACGCGCCACACTTTTTGTGTGTTTTGAAGCCCTTCAATGTATCCTATGGGCATTTTAATCAATGAAAACACCAAGAATTGACTTCACTTATTTTTCGGCGCTGCAAACAGTGCCGAAATAATCCAGTACAAAACAGCATCGTATGAAGGACGACGCGTTTTTACATAGAAATCAATGAAAATGTAAAGGAGGAATTTTATAGTTGTTTCTAATACTGTTTTTGGGGCCGCATCTGCACCGCAAATAGTGCCCAAATCAGCCGTATGAACATACCCTTAGGTAGGTACATATGACAGTGTCTTCACCGAAATAGTGTTGTTTCCTCTATGAAAATTCTGAGCTTACCCGCGGAATTTCAGCGACGTATCGACCCGGACTGCCCGAAGCAGATTTTTGACGAGGATTAGATGAGGTTATCAACGTGGGTTATCGCCGCTGTTTTCATTTCTGATACACCCATTCAAATTTTTTTGGGCGTGGATCCAAGTCCAAAGTGCGTCAAAAACGTGCCACACTTTGTGTGACGCATTTTGGACACCGTTTTGAAGCCCTCCAGTGTTTCCTATGTGCATTTTACTCAACAAAAACACCTCAAGATTTGACGTCACTTATTTTTCAGCGCTGCAAACAGTGCCAAAATAAGCCAGCAGAAAACAGCATCGTATGAAGGACGACGCGTTTTTACATAGGAATCAATGGAAATGATATCCCCATGGCACAGAGCAAATACCGGTCGGATTATTTTGGAGCCGTGCACACGGCCGCAGAGGGACGGCTTTTCTCCGCAGTTGGCAGAGAAAAACCCTCCCCCTTAGCATTGAAATGTTCATGTTTTCAGGCGGAAAAAAACGTCCGGTGGAAAATCCGTGCAGTGAGGACCGCTACACAGATTTTCCATAGAGGTCCGTGTAAAAGTTTGCCAGCCGGTTTACAGATGGCTTTCAAAACCGAATAACCGTCTGCAAAACCTGCTTTCAAGTCCTTAAAACCGGCTGTGGGGACAAGCCCTTAAAACCAGCTGTGGGGACAAGCCCTTAAAACCAGCTGTGGGGACAAGCCCTTAAAACCAGCTGTGGGGACAAGCCCTTAAAACCGGCTGTGGGGACAAGCCCTTAAAACCGGCTGTGGGGACAAGCCCTTAAACCGGCTGTGGGGACAAGCCCTTAAACCGGCTGTGGGGACAAGCCCTTAAAACCGACTGTGGGGACAAGCCCTTAAAACCGACTGTGGGGACAAGCCCTTAACACCGGCTGTGGGGCCCAGCCCTTAAAACCGGCTGTGGGGACAAGCCCTTAAAGGCGGCTGGGGGGACAAGCCCTTAAAACCAGCTGTGGGGACAAGCCCTTATAGTTGTATCTGATACTGTTTTGGGGGCCGAATCTGCACCGAAACCACGTTCAAATCAGCCGTATGAACCTATCCCTAGTGTCTTCACCGAAAAAGCGTTGTTTCATTTTTGGCACCGAGGAAAATCAGCGTTGTGAAGAACGAGGCTGAATTTTCATTAGAAACAATGTAAGGCAGATTGCAGTGGGATCGGTCGCTGATCCCGAGGCAGATTTAGCGCTGAATCTGCACCAGAATCAGCGACCAAATCATCTATGTCCGCACACGTGTACATCCACGCGCTCAGCAGATCCGCTATTCCCCTTTCATCACTTCAGCATTGGGGCTTTTCGCTTTAGGTTTCTCCTTTCCGCTCAGCAGTTTCTTACATCATTAAAATAGTTTCCGTAGCCCCCGTAGCGGCGGTCAGTCTACAAAGTCCATCTGGAGCACATTTGGGGATATGAAATAGAGAAGTCAATCACTGGCGATCATGCAGAAGCTACCAGTGCAGACCCCAGATCATCACTGTACGTGTAGCCCCAAGTGTTTTGTCCGCATAACAGCCCACGCGCACATCATTAAAGGGGTTGTCTCACTACACTGATTCATCTCACCTCAGTCCTGTTTTCTTGGTTTCATTTTGAATTCAGGCGCGAGTTTACTGGCTTCCACTAGGCTGCAGTAGAAGCTAGGTCTGTAGCTATAGCAACCAGTGCTGGCAGCCTATCAGAAGAGATGGAACAGGTCTATAGCTATAGCAACCAGTGCTGGCAGCCTATCAGGAGAGATGGAACAGGTCTGTAGCTATAGCAATCAGTGCTGGCAGCCTATTAGGAGAGATTATACAGGTCTGTAGCTATAGCGACCAGTGCTGGCAGCCAATCAGGAGAGATGGAACAGGTCTGTAGCTATAGCGTCCAGTGCTGGCAGCCTATCAGGAGAGATGGAACAGGTCTGTAGCTATAGCAACCAATGCTGGCAGCCTATCAGGAGAGATCAAACAGGTCTGCAGCTATAGCAACCAGTGCTGGCAACCTATCAGGAGAGATCAAACAGGTCTGTAGCTATAGCAACCAGTGCTGGCAACCTATCATGAGAGATCGAACAGGTCTGTAGCTATAGCAACTAGTGCTGGCAGCCTATCAGGAGAGATGGAACAGGTCTGTAGCTATAGCAACCAATGCTGGCAGCCTATCAGGAGAGATCAAACAGGTCTGTAGCTATAGCAACCAGTGCTGGCAACCTATCATGAGAGATCGAACATGTCTGTAGCTATAGCAACTAGTGCTGGCAGCCTATCAGAAGAGATCAAACAGGTCTGTAGCTATAGCAACTAGTGCTGGCAGCCTATTAGGAGAGATAGAACAGGTCTGTAGCTATAGCAACCAGTGCTGGCAGCCTATCAGGATAGATAGAACAGGTCTGTAGATATAGTGACTGCCACTGACAGCCTCTCAGGAGATATAGAACAGGTCTATAGCTATAGTAACCAGTGCTGGCTGCCAATGAGGAGAGATCGAACAGGTCTGTAGCTATAGCAACCAGCGCTGGCAGCCTATCAGGAGAGATCAAACAGGTCTGTAGCTATAGAGACCAGTGATGGCAGCCTAATATGAGGGATCAAACAGGTCTGTAGCTATAGTGACCTGAGGAGCTGATGCAGCCCATACAAGAGGGGATATCTAGGAATAGGTAGGACACAGTTAATGGACACATATTGCAAAGTGACTTGTTTTTGCAAGATCTTTAACATAAAAAGCAGCGATCCCTGTAGTGAGACAACCCCTTTAACTGTGGTCAGAAATCATTCAGTATAACCATATACCCTGGATTATTATTATTCTTGCACTACAATGGTGGCTATAACCAACAGGGGGGCACAAACTTTGAAGGTTTAGAGGAGGTGCAGGAGGCTAACAGTGATCACAGATACATGTGACCGCTCTCAGGCTCTGTACAATATCCAGCTCTGTACTCTCAACACATGAGAGGATAGTCATTCAGGACTCTAGGAAAGGTGGGCAGCAGGCCCTGTAAGAGTCCTATTGTCAGCCATGTCGGCTATCACCCAACTTTCCCAAGAGTAAGTGAAAATTTTAAAAGCGACTCAATGATTTTATCTAATTCCTGGAACAGGAAGCAACTGTTGGCGGCCATGTTTGCTCTCATGGGGCTACTACTCTTGTTACCTGGTCAGCCAGATGTAACGACCCCCAGTCACGTGATCATATTTGGACAGGTAACCTACAAAATATTCAGTACGCCATCTGGATCTTCAAAGCAATAGTATAAGGGCATCGAAGAGAAACCTTTTATTTAAAGGGGTCTCCCAAAGTCCAATAATCCTCATCAGTGGTATAGAATAATAACAATGCAAAAACACCTCACCTTTAAGGGTTACAATGTACGTTCCAATGTGGCTGCTGCTTCCGCTGCGCACGCTGATGATGTCACGATCAGCGCTCAGATGATGCAGCAGCCAATCACAGACCTCAGGGTTAAGGGCCGTATATCCAGAAAGAGAGCACTGTGAATAGCGGCAGAGGCACATGAAGAACGAATGTGACGTCATCAGCCGCGATCAGCGGACGGGGCAGCGGGGATTTTTTAACACCTTTCCTCTATTTTCTATCATGGCGGAATGACCGATGATCATTATTGAATGTTGGAATACCCTTTTAAAGGGATTGTCCATTATGTTGAAAACACAGTTCTGTAGGATGGAAAGGGTAACAAAGAACAGGAAAAACTTATCTGTGAAATAAATATTGTTCCGGCATCGCCGCAGCTCCTTACTGATGATGTCACGTTTGTGAACGTGATGTCATCGGCAGGGAGCACCACATGATTGATGAACATGATGTCATCACCAGGGAGCATCGCAGCAGCACATGACTGATGAACGTGATGTCATCAGCAGGGAGCACCACATGACTGATGAACATGATGTCATCACCAGGGAGCACCACATGACTGATGAACATGATGTCATCGGCAGGGAGCACCACATGACTGATGAACGTGATGTCATCACCAGGGAGCCCCGCTGCAGCACATGACTGATGAACGTGATGTCATGGGCCGGGAGCACCACATGTCTGATGGACGTGATGTCATGGGCCGGGAGCACCACATGACTGATGAACGTGATGTCATCGGCAGGGAGCACCGCAGCAGTGGTACCACATGACCGCTAAGGTTGACTTTAGCATCACATGACTGATGATTGAGATGTCATCCCTGAGGAGCAGCAGCGGCGTTGGGACAGGGTTTTTTTTTCTTTCTGCCTTTTTACCCTCTAAACCACTGGTGTCAAACTGCGGCCCTCCAGCTGTTGGGAAACTACAACTCCCATCATGCATTTATGATTAATCGATCACACATGTGTGGCATGATGGGAGTTGTAGTTTCCCAACAGCTGGAGGGCCGCAGTTTGACACCCCTGCTCTAAACCGATAGAAACATTTTTTTATATAGTGGACAACCCTTTTAAATGGTTCATTGCTTCGATGTTCACAAAGGACAACATGTAAGTATGGGGCTGGGCCAGAAGTCCAGTGTCTTTTCAGCATGAAAACTGGAGATGCCCTATTCGCTATATTTGTAATCAAGTGCATTACAGAGCGCCCGCGGCACTTTGTAATGCGCCTGATTTCGGGGGGCGTGCGGGTGGCAGGGCGCACTACAACCGTACGAAGCTACACATTTATAGCTTTAGTAGAGCAAATCCAGACGCATTACTGCTGGAACAGGTAGAGCACTTTAAAAGTGCTTTACCTGAGCCAGAAGTGTCGCATTATAGCTAGAAAGTGCTAAATGTATGACCCGCAGTAGAACAGGTTCATAGACTCAGGCGCATTCTACACTACTAATGCACGGTAAAAATAATGGCGCCTGGGCTCCAACAATCATACAAGTCGCCCATAAAGTTTCAATTCATTGACAGGAGGCAGAGATGAGTTATCCTGGCTTCTTCCACAAACAGCGCCAAACTTGTCTGTGGCCGGTATCTGCTATTGCAGTTCAGCTTCATTTAAAAGATCTTTCCTATAGCGCTACTCCCAATTTTGACCTGATTGATATCCACAGTGATCGCCACGCGTGGGCGGCAACCCGGGTCCTGGTCGCACACGCTCAGACAACACTTCTCCTCTCGGGCAGATACTGAGTGTTCAAACCCCAGGTGCTGTCACTCTACTCCCGTCCTCTGTGCTCCTTAGTAATTAGTCGAACAGTGCAAATAAATAAAAAAGAAACCTCAATCAGGTTTGTGCATTGATAAAGAAAAAAAAAAAAAAAACACAACACAGGTTTGGTTCCTGCAGGGATTTGAACCTAGGACCCTTGTGCCTGGAGGCAAAAACTTTACCTCTTAGCTACTCACAATGCTTTAAGTAAACAGACCTTTCTTTGACTACAGAGAGGAAAGGTCTGGTGATGTCATCTTGCTGGGTCACATGATGTGCAATTCAAACAAATCACACACGCCCCCTTCTGAGCGCACAGAGCTGAAGAGCTGGATGTAGGAGGTATGAAATGAGATTGTGGCAAAACCCCTTTAAATAAGACTGTTCACACGATGTATTTTTCTGCAGTGAAATAAACACTTATTTAACAGGAAAAAAATGAACATTTTCTATGCACATTTTTCATGCACTTTTGGGCTCTGTCCACACGACGAGGAATTCTAGTTGGATTCGGCGCAGATTCCGACTTAAAATCTTCGCTTAAAACTGAATGAAAAACATTTCCGTTGACCTCAATAGAAAATATGCCCAGGAGTTCATACGACGCCTATTTTTCTAAATTGATGCGCAGCACCAAAAAAAAACCCAAAAAACTTTGAACATCTTCTTTCTGGGAAACGTGGAAATTTGCTGTTGATGTCAATGGGGACGGCTAAAAACCTTGGGCAATATGCGGAAAAACATCTGTACGAGTATTGCTTGTGGTTTTTAACACAGACGAACATGACTGCAAACTGTATGGAAAACCAAATTAAAAAAAAAATCCCCCCCCCCAAAAAAAATGTAATCCATAAGCAATAATTCTGTACTTAAGTAAAAAAAACAACTACTTGTTAAAAACTTGTCGGATGACGCCGTTTACGATGGCAGAATTCGATGATTACATTTCATTGTTTTTGATTGATCTACTGCCTTTTTTGCGACTTTTTTTTGCGCAGTATGTAACGCGTCAAGGCATACGCAAGACCAATGCAACCAACTGTGTGCCAGGTGAGCGCTTATTCCCAGTTCATTCAATGTAGCCCTTATAACGAGCTTCTCAGTACGTGATCTGACGCAAGCTTTTATTTTGTGGATCAAAAGGCGCGCAAAAGGAGTTAGGCACAAAGAATTAACGCGTGTTCCATGTTTGTTTTTTAATGCATCAAATGGCGGAACAATGTGTAAAGAAAAAAAAATCTCACCATTTGCACTAATGGTGCGCAGTCCCATAGAAAACAATGGGGCACTATTGTTATAGCATTTGATGCCAATTTGGGCGCATATAGAGGGCGGAAAATGTGCAACTATGCGTCAAACAAGGGTCCAAAAACCCCATGAGAAGCCGGCCTGATACAGAGCTGCCTGATACAGAGCTGCCGGACTCTTCCTCATTAAATGCCAGTAAGAGAGAGGGCGGACTTTCCCCCCCTTGCACGTGTCATCTGTCATAGAGCAGCGCACACGTGGGCGTCTTCACCGCCCCGCACATTTTAGGGGCCATATATAGCCAGGCCGTAAATTCCTACTATAAACACAGACCGCTGTTTCCAGGGAACATCATAATATTGAAGTGTTGAAAGCGCAAAAATAAAACTCGTTTTGGAAACTCCACTTAACCTGCGGCCGCGGCCGTCTGATTTCTTTAAAAAAAAAAATTCTGGGAAAAGCAAGTGACCAGGCAAACTCCATAGGGTAACACTGCACAGACCGACCCGGGACAGAGACAAAGACTCTGCAGCTTTAAAGGGATATTCCTAGCTCACTGATTACCTTTAAATATGTAGGCACAGGAACATAAACAATAATGACCTGCTCTGATTTTGCTTCATATGAAAGATACAGCAGGTTGTCTATCCTGCTGGTTTACAGATGGTTTCCTAGGTTACTGATCACTTATGTGCTTTATCCCCCTCCAACTGATAAGACATGGCTGCGAGTGCAGAGAGGTGGTTAGTAACCTGTGAAACCACATGTAAACAGGCGGGATAGACAACCTGCTGTATCTTTCAAATTCAGATCAGAAATGTATTTCTTAATTTTTTTATGTTCTCATACCTACATGTTTAAGGTTAATCAGTTAGATGGGAATACCTTTAAATAGGTAGGCAAAGGAACATAAAAAAATGACCTGCTCTGATTTTGCTTCATTTTAAAGATACAGCAGGTTGTCTATTCTGCTGGTTTACAGATGTTTTCCTAGGTTACTGACCACCTATGTGCTTTATCCCCCTCCTGCTGATAAGACATGGCTCCTAGTGCAGAGAGGTGGTTAGTAACCTGTGAAACCACATGTAAACAGGCAGGATAGACAACCTGCTGTATCTTTCAAATTCAGAACAAAATGTATTTCTTAATTTTTTTATGTTCTCATACCTACATGTTTAAGGTTAATCAGTTAGATGGGAATACCTTTAAATATCTAGGCACAGGAACACAAAAAAATTACCTGCTCTGATTTTGCTTCATTTGAAAGATACAGCAGGTTGTATATGCTGCTGGTTTACAGATGGTTTCCTAGGTTACTGACCACCTATGTGCTCTATCCCCCTCCTGCTGATAAGACATGGCTAATAGTGCATACAGGTGGTTAGTAACCTGTGAAACCACATGTAAACAGGCAGGATAGACAAGCTGCTGTATCTTTCAAAATCAGATCAGAAATGTATTTCTTAATTTTTTTTTTATGTTCTCACGCCTACATATTTAAGGTTAATCAGTTAGATGGGAATACCTTTAAATATGTAGGCAAAGGAACATTAAAAAAAAAATGACCTGCTCTGAATTTGCTTCATTTGAAAGATACAGCAGGTTGTCTATCCTGCTTGTGCATAGATGGTTTCCTAGGTTACTGACCACCTATGTGTTGTATCCCCCTCCTACTTATAAGACATGGCTAGTAGTGCAGAGAGGTGGTTAGTAACTTGTGAAACCACATGTAAACAGGCAGGATAGACAACCTGCTGTATCTTTCAAATGAAGCAAAATCAGATCAGAAATTTTGGTAATTTTTCTACGTTCCTGCGCCTACATGTTTAAAGGTAATCAGTGAGATGGGAATACCCCTTTAAAGCTGCAGAGTCTTTGATATACTGGTCTCTGCCCTGGTTCGGTCCGTACAGTGTTATCCTATGGAGTTTGCCTGGTAACTTGCTTTTCTCAGGAATTTTTTTAAGGAAGAAATCAGACTGTCGTTTGTCGCGGCCGCAGGTTAAGTGGAATTTGCAAAACAAATTTTATTTTTGCGCTTAACACTTCAGAACAGAAATATATATGGTAAGACTGTTACCTTTGCCTACATGTTTAAAGCTAATCAATAACATAGGAATTTCCAGTTTTGTTCTCATTTTAATTCATTTCAGAGATACAGCAGTTGATCTACACTGCTGGTTTACAGATGGTTTCCAGGGTTAGCAACTACCTCTGTACTCCCCTCCCCACCCTCCCCCCCCCCCCTGTTAAGACACGGCTGCTAGAGCAAAGAGGTGGTCGGTAACATAGGAAACCATCTTTAACCAACCAGGATAGAAAACCTGCTATATCTGTTAACTGGAGCAAAATTAACACAGAAATGTATGTGGTAAGAATCTTACCTTTGCCTACTTGTTTAAAGCTAATCAATGAAATAGGAATTCACATTTTTGTTCTGATTTTGGAAATACAGGTAAACAGGTAGGATAACCTGCTGTATTTTTCAGATTAACGCTAATCAATGACATAGGAATCCCCATTTATGTTATTATTTTAATTAATTTCGGAGATACAGCAGTTCATCTACCCTGCCGGTTTACAGATGGTTTCCAAGATTACTGACCACCTTTAAGCTCTATCACCCTCCTGCTGATAAGATATGGCTGCTAGAGCAGACAGGTGGTCGGTAACCTTGGAAACAATCTTTAAACAAACAAGATAGGTAACCTGCTGTATCTGTTAACTGAAGAAAAATCAAAACAGAAATGTATGTGGTAAGAATCTTACCTTCGCCTACTTGTTTCAAGCTAAACAAAGAGATAGGACTACCCATTTTTCTTCTGATTATAATTCATTTCAGAGATACAGCAAGTTATTTATCCCACTCGTTTACAGATGGTTTCCAGGCTTACTAATCACCTCTGTCCTCTATCCCCCTTCTGCTGCTATCTACTGTCTGCAATCCTGTGCCATTAAGGTGAATGTACAAGGGATGGATTTGCTGCGAAAATTTTTCTGCAGAAAGTCTTTAGGTAAAAACCTGCAACAGATCATGCGGATTTTGGTGCGGATTTTACCCCACTCAAGTCAATGGGAAAATCTACAGTAAATTTGCCATAGCATTTGATTGAAAACTCTGCACCACAGGTCAATTTCCGCTAGGCATGTGATTTGTCAACTCTCAGAAAGTCCTTAGGTAAAAAAAAAACGGCAACAGCTCGTGCGGATTTTACCCCACTCAAGTCAATGGGAAAATCGACTGTAATTCCGCCATAGTAACTGTCTGAAAAGTCTGCACTGCAAGTCAGTATGCGCTGGGCATGTGATTTCTGAACTCCTAGAAAGTCCTTAGGTAAAAAAAACCTGCAACAGATCATGCGGATTTGACCCCACTTAAGTCAATGGGAAAATCTACAGTAAATTCATCATGGAAATTGATTGAAAACTCTTCACCACAATTCAATTTCCGCTGGGCATGTGATTTGTGAACTCCCAGAAAGTCCTTACGTAAAAAAAAAACCTGCAACAGATCATGCGTATTGTGGTGCGGATTTTACCCCACTCAAGTCAATGGGAAAATCGACTGTAAACCCGCCATAGAAACTGTCTGAAAAGTCTGCACTGCAAATCAATTTCCGCTGGGCATGTGATTTGTGAACTCCCACAAAGTCATTAGGTAAAAACCTGCAACAGATCATCCAGATTTTGGTGTGGATTTTACCCCACTCAAGTCAATGGGAAAATCTACCCCCTCTATGCCCCTCTTACCTCTGCTCTTTTCAGCATCTCCCATTTATTCAGGATCTTCATAGCGAACACTTTATCCGTATTCTTCAATTTGACCACAGCCACCTGCGGGGAAAGAAGATGAGAAGTCAGCGCCGGATGAGTCTGTTATACACGGTGGATGGTTCCTCTGTAGTGGAGAGCGTGACATTGGTACGACAGTTTTTTGGCGCGCGATATATCATTTATCCCTTACGGTAAACACCGCAGAAGAAAAAAAAAAGTTCCCAACACCAAAACTGCGCTGGAACAAAAAGTGATCAAGCAGTCGCATGTATGCCAGGATGGTACCAATGAAAAGTATACTTCAGCCCGCAAAAAACGAGCCCTCGCTCAGCTCCATAGACTGGAAAACCAAAAATTGATTGGTTGCAGAAAACGGCGCTGCGGTGCAAATTTAGAACAGAATTTTTTAAAAATTTTTGTTTTTTTTACTGAAATGTAACGAAAACCCTGCAGATTTCATATCGCCGGAATCATACTGAGCCGCAGCATACCGATATCGCGCCATTTATACCAAACAGTGAGCTGGAGAAGAATGAACCCCTCACAACAACAGCGCGATTGTGTCTTTTTCCCACATTCAACTTCACATAGAATTTTTTGGGGAGGGTTCCCAGTACATTATATGGTACGGTCAATGGCACCATCATAATATACATCTTGTCTCGCAAAAAAACAAGCCCTCATACGTCTATCTAGATGGAAAAATCAAAAAAGTTATGGCTCTTAAAAGGCGGGGAGGAAAAACGGAAAACAAAAATTCAGAAAATTGCTGCCTCGTAAAAGGGTTAAGGAAGCAAAAAATAACCTTGATAACAATTTGGACTTCATTTATGAAAACTGTCCAGCAGTAAGACTTGTTGCTCATAGCGACCAATCAGAGCCCATAGCAACCAATCAGAGCTCAAAGCAACCAATCAGAGCTCAAAGCAACCAGAGTTCATAGCCACCAATCAGAGCCCATAGCAACCAGAGCTCATATAACCAGAGCCCATAGTAACCAAGCACAGCCCATAGCAAACAATCAGAGCTCACAGAAACCAGTCAGAGCTCCCCTTTAATTTCATACAGTGCTCTGTAAAAATGAAAGCTGAGCTGTGATTGGTTGCTATGGACTTTCAATGGTTGATCTGGGCAACACAGCCAGACTTCCTGTTTGGGCCTCATTTAAGAAAACTATTTAGCAGTAAGACTGTCTGTTGGCCATAGAAACCAACCAGAGCTCATAGCAAGCAATCAGAGATCATAGTAACCAATCAGAGCCCATAGCGACCAATCAGAGCCCTTAGCGACCAATCAGAGCCCATATCAACCAATCAGAGCTCATAGCAACTACTCGTAGCGCAGCTTTCATTTTTCCAAGACACTATATGAAATGGTTGTTATGGGCTCTGATTAGTTGCTATGGGCTCTGATTAGTTGCTATGGGCTCTGGTTGGTTTCTATGGCCAACAGACAGTCTTACTGCTAGATAGTTTTCTTAAATGAGACCCAAACAGGAAGGCTGGCTGTGTTGCCCATAGCAACCATTGAGCGTTCATAGCAACCAATCAGAGCGCAGCTTTCATTTTTCCAAGTTGAGTTCTGATTGGTTGCTATGAACTCTGATTAGTTACTACGAGCTCTGATTGGTTGCTGTAGTCTCTGCTTGGTTGCAATGAGCTCTGAGTGGTTGCTGTAGTCTCTGCTTGGTTGCTATGAGCACTGATTGGTTACTATGGGCTCTGATTGGTTGCTGTGGGCTCTGATTGGTTGCTATGGGCAACAAGGACAGTCTTCCTATCAGACAGTGTTGATAAATGAGGTCTTTTCTTTCAATCTCCCAGTTCCTGCTGCCGGTAAATCTCAGATTAATCTCCTGCGTCTCTACTTCTGCAACTTCCTACTTTAATTTCCAGTCCTAAATCATGTATCGTCTGTGCAGTGATCTATAGGGTACAAGATGGCGGTAACATTCTAGGTCACCACATTCCCGCTCTCCGCAATCTTCCTGCCGACATATTTTTAGTAAAAGGAAGTGGGACGCTGAAAGTATTTTCCATTAATAAAGGTCTCGTCAGATCAGAAATATTCCAAGGTTTTTTGGGTCTTTATAGCAAATGTAATGAGTGACTGTGGAGGAGCGGACCACGAGTGACATAGATACGGGCAGAGAGGGTCTCGGGGAGGCTGGGAGCTGCAGGGTCAGCTTTGTACAGACCGGTACATGATTAACCCTATCCTAATGAGTCATGAGACACAGACAACCTCATCATCTGCCTCATTCACTCATTTCCCATGATTAGATCACCAGCATGAGAAAGATTAGATTAGAAGAAGTTTTTGAGAAAGCCATTTAGTTAACATGCTTCTGAAATACTCTGTGCTGCTGGGTATCCTGCTCTTATATAACTTACAGTTTGTGATCCTCCACTTGTCTCCATTCTCCTTCTCACCTCATGATTCTGCCCCGCTTACGTACATCCCTGTCCTCACTAACATCAATACATAAACCCGTCAGTATACACTATAGTCTCCTGAAATACTCTGTGCTGCTGGGGATCCTGCTCTTCTCTTAGTCTGTGATCCCCTGCTTGTCTCCATTCTCCTTCTCACATCATGATACCGCCCCTGTCACTTGTAGCCCTATCTTCACTAACATCATTACATACATGTAACTCATCAGTGTACCCTACAGGATCGTCTGAAATACTCTGTGCTGCTGGGGATCCTGCTCTTTCCATTATGTAAATTACAGTCTGTGACTCTCCACTTGTCTCCATTCCACTCCTCACTTTAGGGCACTGTCCCTGTCACATACGTAGATACTAACACCATCACATGATTGGACAGGTCACTACCTGCCACACTCTCCTGAAAAACTCTGTGCTGCTGATGATCCTGCTCCGGCCACTATGTAAGTTTCAGTCTGTGATCTGCCACTAGTCTCCTCTTCACACCATGACACTGCTCTGTCACATTAAGCTTTGTCCTTATGACAAGGCTCATCACATGATTGGACAGGTCATTACTCCCCTGAAACACTCTGTGCTGCTGGTGATCCTGCTCTGACCATAATGTAACTCTCATGTGTGATCCCCCACTGATCTCTATTCGCCTCCTCATATTATGCCACCGCCCCTGTCACATCCAGCCCTCACAACATCACACAAGCAGACAACTCACTAACCCGAAGTGCCCCTGAAATATTCTGTGCTGCTGTGGCTTTGGCTCCAAACGCTGTTACTCTCAGCCTGTGATCTGCAACTGGTTCCTCTTCTCCACCTCACATCATGCCACTGCCCCTGTCACATCCAGCCCTGTCCTTACGGACAGCATCACACAAGCCGATAACTCACTAACCCTAAGTGCCCCTTAAATATTCTGTGCTGCTGTGGATTTGGTTAAAAACCCTGTTACTCTCAGCCTGTGATCTGCAACTGGTTCCTATTCTCCTTCTCACATTATGCCACTGCCCCTGTTACATTCAGCCCTGTCCTTACTGACAACATCACACAAGCCGATAACTCACTAACCCTAAGTGCCCCTTAAATATTCTGTGCTGCTGTGGATTTGGCTCCAAACTCTGTGCTGCTGGTGTTGCTGCTTCAACCACTATGTAACTCTCGCTCTGTGATCCCTTTTCTCATCCTCAGGTCATGATGCTGCCAAGTCACACTCAGCCCTATTCTCCCTAAATATGGGGGTCATGAATATGAAAGATGGGACAAGGATACGGAGGGCTCCTTTACGTCAGGGATGGCTGAGCTGAGCGGTGTGGAGGTGAATGTGCCAACAACTCGTCATCCACCATCTGGATGCAGCTTCCCACCAGCAGATGTATTAAAAGCAGCCACCCAGGGAAACATGCCGCATATGTACCGTCACGTAATAACCTATTACCATATTTACACCTCATATGGAGCTACTGCACCTCGGACCGATCCATATAATATGGGGTTACTCCGCTACTATGCTGGAGGAGTGTGCAATGGGGTTCATTTTCAGGGGAGTAGCTATAAGGGCTGCAGGGGTTGCAGTCACTACCGGGCCCTGGAGCCTGAAGGGGGTCCAAAGGCCCCTCTGCCACATAAGACGACATCAGTATTATAAATGGCACAGGATGGCTGGGGGCCCCTTTATAAATACTGCACTGTGCCCCAGGAGATTTTATGCATCTTTCTTTGTATTTTGTTACATTTTTCACAGTTTTCACTTAATTTTCTCAAAACTGCAAAGTGTCAACCGAGCCCAAACAAATGATCTAAATGTTAATGCTAAAAGTTGGCCTCATATTCACAGCAGCACAAAGTATTTCAGGAGACATGTTTCTTAATGTTGGCGGGGACAGGGCTGCATGTGACAGGGGCAGTAAAAGGTGTGAGGAGGGGAACAGAGATAAGTCGGAGGTCTGGCCTGAGAGTTTCATTGTGGAAGAAGCTAGATTCCTCAGCAGCACAGAGTATTTCAGGAAAGAATAAGAGGCTTCCCCTGTCCATTCATGAGACGATGTTAGGGAGAACCAGACTGCATGTAACAGGGGCAAGATGTGAAGAAGCGTATTGAGAAAAGCGGGAGGTCACAGACGGAGCATTGCATAGTGGGAGGAGCTAGCTCAGCAGCAGCACAGAGTATTTTAGTAGAGCTAGGGTTAGTGTTGACACAACTGAATGTGACAAGGGCAGGTAGAGATTCCTGGACTCCAGGATTAGTGGAGGTCAGCGAATGCAGCGGCCACTTTTTCTTCTGTCTTCCATGACGTGAAATAGAGAATAGAGACAAGGGGGAAGTCACCAACTGAACGTTACATAGTAGTAGGAGCTAGGTACTAAGCAGCACAGATGATTTCAGGAAAGGAGTGATGGGTTCGAGCAGTCCTCTCACGTGATGTTAGTTAGGACAAGGCTATATACCATGTGAGGGGCAGTGCATGATGTGAGGAGGGCAATGGAGATAAGCGAGAGGTCATAGACTAAGAGTTACATAGTGGAAGAAACTGGGTCTCCAGCTGCACAGAGTATTTCAGGATACAGTGGGAGGCAGTGACTTATCCACACACAAGATGATGTAAGTGAGGACCGGGCTACATGTAACAGGGGCAGTGTCATGAAGTGAGGAGAGGGGAACAGAAACAAGCAGGAAATCCTAGACAGAGATACAAAATGGGAGGAGCTAGCTCGTCAGCAGCACAGAGTATTTCAGAAGAGAGTGGGCCGTTTTGACCTGTCCACTCACAAGATGATGTTGGTGAGGACAGGGCTGCATTTGTCAGGGGCAGTGTCATGAAGTGATGAAGGGAATAGAGAAAAGTGTAAGGTAACAACCTGAAGGTTACACAGTGGGAGAAGCTAGGTCCCAGCAGCACAGAGTATTTCAGAGGAGAGTGGAAGGCTTGTCCGCTTATGTCATGGTGTCGGTGAGGATAGGACTGCCCGTGCCAGGGTCAAGATGTGAGGTAAGAAGGAATGCGACAAGTGGGAGGTAACATGGAGAACAGAGTATTTCAGCAGATGATCTTACTGATCCTTTGGGTACCGATCACTTATGTGATGATATGACTGAAAAGGGTATGATATGTAGGTGAAGGAGGTGGGTAAAGGCGGAAATTCTAATATCTTCCCTCGGCCTTCCCCATCACTGGCGTCGGCGACATGGTTAAACACAAGTGCAGAGCGCAGGATCATGTGGATCTGCGAGTAAATAAATCTTAACGGGCACGAGACTCGTCCCAGGATCTGGAGGACACAACTGCTGAGTGTGACAAATATAATTCATATAATGACACCATGCTGCTTCCTCATTCATCACATGTCGGGCTCCACAATCAGAGGCAGAACCGCACTGCAGTCCTCACCGAAGGGACAAACCCCCTTAAAGGAACACTCCAGGTAAAAAGGATACACTGTGCCGGGCCTGAGGGGGTGGAGCATGATTTATACCTGGTGTCATGCTCCACCCCTTCCAGCCCTGAACTACACATCAAACTATGAGCCTCATTTATCAAAACTGTCAAACAGCAAGACGGTCCATGCTGCCCATAGTAACCAATCAGAGCCAATAGCAACCAATCAGAGCCCATAGCAACCAATCAGACCCCATAGCAACCAATCAGAGCCCATAGCAACCAATCAGAGCTCCTAGCAACCAATCAGAGCCCCTAGCGACCAATCAGAGCTCAAGCACAATCAAGCCCCATAGTAACCAATCAAGGCCCATAGCCCAACCAGAGCCCATAGCAACCAAGCCCATAGAACTAACAGAGCCCATAGCAACCAGAGCCCATAGCCCAACAAGCCCTAGCACCAATAGAGCCATAGCACCCCAAACAGAGCCCATAGCAACCAATCAGAGCCCATAGCAACCAATCACCTCGCTGAGCCCATAGCAACCAATCAGGCCATAGGACCAATTAAGCCATAGCAACCAATCAGCCCATAGCAAACCATCAGGACACACAAGCACAATCACCCTAGCACCAATCAGAGCCCAAAAGCAAACCATCAGCGCTCATGCAATCAATCAAGCCATAGCACCGACCCATACCCAGAGCCCATAGAAACCAGAGCCCATAGCAACCAAGCCCATAGAACCAGAGCCCATAGCAACCGAGTCCCATACAACCGAGCCCAAGAACCCAACGAGATCATAACAACCAATCAGAGCTCATAAAAACCAATCAGAGCTCATAACCAATCAGAGATCATAGCGACCAATCAGAGCTCATAGCAACCAATCAGAGCCAATAGCAACCAGTCTGAGCTCATAGCAACCAATCAGAGCTCATAGCCACCAATCATAGACAATAGCGACCAATCAATGGTCATAGCGACCAATCAGAGCATAGCTTTTATTTTCCCAGAGCAGTATAAGAAAATTAAAGCTGAGCTCTGATTTGTTGCTATGAGCTCTGATTGGTTACTATGAACTCTGATTGGTTGATATGGGCTCTGATTGGTTGCTATGGGTTCTGATTGGTTGCTATGAGCTCTGATTGGTCACTATGGGCTCTGATTGGTTACTATGAACTCTGATTGGTTACTATGGGCTCTGATTGGTTACTATGGGCTCTGATTTGTTACTATGGGCTCTGATTTGTTACTATGGGCTCTGATTAGTTGCTATGGGTTCTGATTCGTTGCTATGGGCTCTGATTGGTCGCTATAAGCTATGATTGGTTGCTATGGTCTCTGATTGGTTGCTATGAGCTCTGATTGGCTGCTATGGGGTTTGATTGGTTGCTATGTGCTACACAGACAGTCGTACTGCTAGGCAGCTTTGATAAATAAGGCCCAAACAGACTGTCTTTGTTGCTTTATTGAGTTACCCTTTTACTCAGAACATGGCAGGATGTGGGGTCTCCAACCGCCTCGCACTACCCCCAAACCAAAGAAAACCGTCCCCTTGGGTCAAAGACTGAACAAGCCCCTCCCCATTGCAGTTATATATAGAAATATGTCGGTGGGCAGCTAGCGGCCCGCATGTTATACAATCCTGCATTAACGTGTGAAAAGCTCCAGCAAATATAAATCCTCAAAATGTGTTTTCTGACCTCTCCTGACAGGTCTGTGTTAGTAAATCCTTGTGTTCCCTGTGAAGTAACAATCCTGGAGCCTCTTCTCTTATATCTCTGTGCTGTGCTGTTCCTCTGTTATTCCTCCTGGAAATGTATAACTGAATCTGTCAAATGGGAGTGACCCGTTGGAAACTCGATCTGAAGAAGCGCCGCTCTGAGCGTGAAACGTGTCGTATGTGCTAGATTTGTTGTTTTTAATAAATATGTTTTTACTTCCATATATATTATGTCCACATTGTACTGGTAATTTCACCTGGAAACTGAGCGCCTAGGCTACTTCTTGAAAATATTACGTTGTTACTAGTTGGAGGTGTGTCCCTGAACAGTCTGACATTGTCCAATCAGTGCTGAGAATCACTCTGTGCGGGGACACACCTCTCTGAAAACCAAATGGTCACACCCATCTGACAGATTCAGTCATACATTCCTAGGAAGAGTAACAGAGGAACAGCACAGCACAGAGATATAAGAGAAGAGGCTCCAGGATTGTTATATTACAGGGAGGACAAGGATTTACTAACACAGACCTGTCAGGAGAGGTCACAGGGTCTCTTTCATTTCTACTATTTTGGGGAAGTTTGGTAGAGTACCAAGCTTCACCCAATCTGCCACCCAACTGTCCCGAAAACAAAAGAAAGTGACTGAAATTAGCAAACAGGGAGTTTTTAGTTTTCCAAGAACAGAGCCGCTTTTCTCTGTTGATGATGTCTGGTAATGCAAATCAGATGAATAGCAGACACAACCCACTGCACCTCTGCTAACCCTACTGTGTATGGGGCCCCGGAGCAGACGGATGTCACTGCACCTCTGCTAACCCTACAGTGTATAGGGCCCCGGAGGATACGGATGTCACTGCACCTCTGCTACCCTACTGATGTGGGGCACCCGGAGCAGACGATGTCACTGCACCTCTCTAACCCTACTGTGTATTGGGCCTGGAGCAGACGGATGTCACTGCACCTCTGCTAACCCTACTGTGTATTGGGCCCCGGAGCAGACGGATGTCACTGCACCTCTGCTAACCCTACTGTGTATGGAGCCCCGGAGCAGACGGATGTCACTGCACCTCTGCTAACCCTACTGTGTATGGAGCCCCGAAGCAGACGGTTGTCACTGCACCTCTGCTAACCCTACTGTGTATGGGGTCCCGGAGCAGACAGATGTCACTGCACCTCTGCTAACCCTACTGTGTATGGGGCCCCGGAGCAGACGGATGTCACTGCACCTCTGCTAACCCTACTGTGTATGGGGCCCCGGAGCAGATGGATGTCACTGCACCTCTGCTAACCCTATGGTGTATGGGGCCCGTAGCAGATGGATGTCACTGCACCTCTGCTAACCCTACTGTGTATGGGGCCCCGGAGCAGATGGATGTCACTGCATCTCTGCTAACCCTACTGTGTATGGAGCCCTGGAGCAGATGGATGTCACTGCACCTCTGCTAACCCTACTGTGTATGGAGCCCCGGGCAAACGGATGTCACTGCACCTCTGCTAACCTACTGTGTATGGGCCCCGAGCAGATGGATGTCACTGCACCTCTGTCTAACCCTATTGTGTATGGGGCCCCAGAGCAGACGGATGTCACTGCACCTCTGCTAACAAAGCGCTTGACAGGAAAGCTTATTTTCCCGGCAGTATCAGATGGTTCGCGATGGTAAACGGTTGTCTAATCTGATGAGGTGTGTTTCTGCTTCATGGAAAGGATGACATCTGGGACCTACAACCCTTTGTAAAACCATTAGGAAAGAACACCCCCCCCCCCCCCCCCCCTCCCCCCCCCCCCCCTGCAACCATTGCTGAAAGAACACCAGCTGATGGTGGCAGAGTTATGGTCTAGGGGATGTTTTCAGGGCATTCACTTGGCCACTCATCCATGTAGATGGGGGCACTCACCTGAGTTGGGTATGAATCCCTCCTTGCAGATCAGATACACCCATAAATGGTGATTGTCTCCCCTGAGATAGATGGGATGTTCCAGCAAGACAATGTGACATCTCACACGGCTAGAAATGTCCAACATTGGTTGGAAGAGCAGGGCCAAGACTTCCCAGTACTACCCTGGCCTCTAATTCCAGGCCCCAAATGAGCATGTGTGCGGCCCCTGGATTGTGATGTTGGCTCTATGGACTCTCCCGCTGCTGTGGGTGCAGTCGGCTCACAGATACCTGTGACAACCTACCAGGACCTTATTGAGTCACCTGTCTAGCTGCTGTCCGAGATACACACGCTGGTTACTCTTGATGTTAACTGCCGGTCATAATAATGTGACTCAAGAGGGCATGTTAACATCTGAATATCTGGCAGTTATCTGAGCAAGACTATATAAAAATAAAATTTTTATTTCATATAATCGCATTATTTCTCACCTCCCCAAAAGCGCCTCTGCCAATCACTTTTAGGATTTCGAAGTCTTCCTTATGTAGCCTCAGCTGCTTCACTTTTTCGGCAAATGGCTTGGCTGCAAAATTAAAACAAAAATAAAAAATAAAATTAATAAATGTAACAGATAAAACCGCTAGGCTATAACTGCAAAGCGCTACAGGTATCAGGATCACAAATCTCTCCTGTTGTTACAATGTCTTACCCTGGAGAACAGACTATTTAGCTCTACGAGAATTGTCTAAATTGTAACAAAACCTCAGCTGTGAGAAGTAACCAATATATAGAGGTTTTCAAACTCTGGGTGTAAAGAAGACTTCTCCCATTCATTGCCAGCAAGTAGAGATCTAAAATCATAAAATTGGTGATAAAGTTGCAGAAGTTTTCATTATACACTATTAAAAACCTTTTGATAATTGTATTGGACTTAAAGGGGTTGTCCACTTTCGATGGTTTTTTTCTACCATAAATGTATATCATGGAGAATCATACCATTTTTTAATATATATGTATACCAGGGTCAAATGAACTGTGTGGTGGTCACATGATAAGACGCTGCTGGAGGTAGTAATACTGGAGAAGTTCTGTTCCTCCATACACTACTGTTACCTGGATACCAGGGTCACATGACCTGTGTGGTGGTCACATGATAAGACGCTGCTGGAGGTATTAATACTGGATAAGTTCTGCTCTTCCATACACTACTGTTACCTGGATACCAGGGTCACATGACCTGTGTGGTGGTCACATGATAAGACGCTGCTGGAGGTAGTAATACTGGAGAAGTTCTGCTTCTCCATACACTACTGTTACCTGGATACCAGGGTCACATGACCTGTGTGGTGGTCACATGATAAGACGCTGCTGGAGGTAGTAATACTGGAGAAGTTCTGGTTCTCCATACACTACTGTTACCTGGATACCAGGGGTCACATGACCTGTGTGGTGGTCACATTTATAAGACTGTGAGGTAGTATTACATGGAGAAGTTTGTCTTCCATACACTACTGTTACCTGGATCCAGGGGGCACTGACCTTGTGGTGGTCAATGTTTTAAAACCTGCTGGGGTAGTAAAATGGAGAAGTTTGTCTTTCCCTACACTCGACCTGGTTTCCCGGGGGTCCAAGACCTGTGTGGTGGTCACAATGCTTATTTATACAGTTACTGGCAGCCATTACTATGGACAGAAATGTGGACTGTACAATTTTGTTTTTAGATAGGCCTTGACAGGAGCGTACAATTTTTCCCCTTTCATACATTTAAATAAGAATTAGAAATGAAAAACCCCCTTTTTTTAGTTCTTTTCCTGATAAAAAAAAAAAATAAAAATGGAAGGGGAAAGGGAAAGGGGGAAGTGGTATTACATGGGGTTTTCTACAGGAAACTTTAAGGGAAAATTTCTAAAAATTTCCACCATTTTGGACCTCGCTTTTTGAAAGAAATCTTCATCACTTCTTAGTGGTTTGTTTGGGGGCAATCCCAACCCTCCCTTTTACCCCATGGCCCCAAATGTCTCTGAAGACAAAACCCCTGGACTAGGTACACTGCAGTGGTTTTCAGGACAGGGTGTAACGCTTCACTTCGCCTGTGGTGGCGCTGTAGAGTAGTTAAACACATACTACAGATTTACACATAGATCACAGCAGATCCCAGGGGATCCCAACAATGGGCCACACAGTAATCGGATTAACCACCGGCGAAACGTCAAACCAAAAAAAGGAACATCAGAAGTGAAGACGCTGCAGTAATGAGTTAATTTTATTTTATTTTTGTCCCATTAATGAAGCTGAGCACAGAAATCACATATTCGAAATATTCTGCACCAGCAGAATGTGAGGGAAAACTTGGAGGGTAATACAGGTGTAATGGGATCAGTAAGGTAAGTTTTTGTACAGGGACTGCCGGCAGAATTAAAGGGGGCAGCTCTGGAGAAAATAAGGATTAACTCAGGGCATACGGATAAATAATTTGTACCCAGTGAGCACCGCAGAATAGTGAGCGCAGGTTTGGAGAAAAAAAGGGGAAATAGGATCAGTACGGATAAGTAATGTATGTACATGACTGCACCGCAGAAAGTAGGCAGCCTTTTGGGGATAAAACAGGATTAAAAACAATCAGTCAGGATAAGTAATGTATGTACACAGTGACTGCACCCGCAGAATAGTGGGCCTTGGAGGAAATCGGGGTTAAAATCAGGGCAGTACAGGATAAGTTATGTAGTAAGTGACGCACCAGAATAGTGAGGCGCTTGGAGAAAATCAGGGAAAACTCAGGATCTACGGATAAGTAATATGTCCCAAGTATAAAAACAGCAGAATAGTGGTGCAGGGGGGAGATAATAGGGGGTTAATCGGGATCGTCGGGAAAGTAATGAGTAAAGTGCTGCCCCAGCAATAGTGGGCAGCTTGGAGATAATACGGATGTAATGGGACAAAAGGAAAAAAATGTATGTACAGTATGCCCCGCAGAATGTGAGTGCGTCTGGATTAAATACAAATGTAACTCGGATAGTACGGATAATAATGTATTACACAGTGACTGAAAGCAGAATAGTGAGTCAGCTCTGGGATAATACAGGATGTAATCAGGATCTGTACGGGATAAGAATTTGTACACGTGCTGCACGAAAATAGTGAGTGCAGCTCTGGGGATAATACGGGTTTGAAATCGGATCGTCAAGATAATTATTATGTAATATGCCCAGCTATGGTGCAGCTCTGGGTATAATAAATATGTATTCAGGATCGTACAGGAAAAGTAATGTTGTCCCCAATGACTGAAAAGCAGAAATGAGTGCAGCTCTGGGCATAATCAGGTGTAACAGGTCAGTGAAAAAAATCAATGAGCATAAAAAAAAGTTTAGGCCCAAATTAAAATTTCTCCTTCAGATTTTTTTTAAATTTGAGAGATAAACGCCCCGATTCCTGGAGCGGACCGGGCACAACGCAAGTGGTGTACCGCAACGGGGGGAACATCAGGCAGTGTTTTTCCGGGGGGGTCTCCGAGTCGTAAAACAAAAAAACTTTCTTAGTGAGGGGCCCGGCAAGATATCTAAAAATTTTTACGGGGCCGGCCCCCCCGGGCGATGTCAGAGAGGAGGGGCCCTGGGAAAATCCCCCGAGGTCTGTAGGAGGGGGAGGGGCAGCCTCCGGGGGGACGTTAGCAGATCCCGCAGGCATGGCTGACTTGAAGGGATAGGAATTCATTACTTCCCGGCCTGACATGAATGAAGCTGGGTCCTCCCCTCCAGCAGCGGAGGGGGTAGTGAGAGCCTTATTATACAGCAGCCAGTGAATGAAGAGAGGAAGCCATAGCACCGGCCACAGAGATCAAACGACATCTGGTGTCTCCATGGCGACGGCGGCCATTTTGTGGACTCATCACTACTAAGGTGAATGGGGCCTGTCGGAGCATTCGGAAGCAGGAACGGTTTATTTTTGAAAACCCTTTTTTTTTGAGTGCTGTAAAAAAAGGGGTTTCCCCTTTTTGTATACCTGGGCAGATCTGCCATTCAGGATGAAGGGAAAGCTGGGTTCAAAGCCTACAAAAGTTCTCCCTTCTGTTCTATGGGAGTTCCCGTACAGGGGAGTGCTGTGTTCTCCATTCTTTTTATGGGAGTTTCCCAGTACAGTGGAGCTCTGTGTTCTCCATTCTGTTCTATGGGAGTTTCCAGTATAGGGGAGCGCTGTGTTCTCCGTTCTGTTCTATGGGAGTTTCCAGTACAGGGGAGTGTTGTGTTCTCCATTCTGTTCTATGGGAATTCCCAATACAGGGGAGTGGTGTGTTCTCCATTCTGTTCTATGGGAATTCCCAGTACAGGGGAGTGGTGTGTTCTCCATTCTGTTCTATGGGAGTTCCCAGTACAGGGGAGCGCGGTGTTCTCCATTCTCCTGTATGGGAGTTTCCAGTACAGGGGAGCACTGTGTTCTCCATTCTCCTCTATGGGAGTTCCAAGTACAAAGAAGCATTGTTTTCTCCATTCTGTTCTATGGAAGTTCCCAGTACAGGGGAGCAATGTGTTCTTCATTCTGTTCTACGGGAGTTCCCAGTACAGGGGGCGCTGTGTTCTCCCTTCTGTTCTACGGGAGTTCCCAGTACAGAGAAGCATTGTTTTCTCCACTCTGTTCTATGAGAGTTCCCAGTAAAGAGGAGTAGAATGTTCGGTTTTACTCAGAAGTCTTATTATAGAACAGAATAGAGAGTCATGTACAAGCGTGACCACTGAGTCAAAACTTTTGTGGGCTCCTTCCAGAGGTGGGACCCGCACCTTACACATTTTGATGGCATATCCTAATGGAACACCCCTTTAAGTCTGCTGGGGATTCTCTGCTGGGTTGATAATAAGCGCAGAAAAAAGCTCGGGTGAGGGGCGAATCTGGCAAAAGCAATTTAAAAAAAAAACTTTTTGATGATGTTCATATTAGATGTGTTTGGAGTTGCCCTTTATCTGAAGCTGAGCATTATTCATGTTCCATGTCATGGGACCCTGGCGGCGAGCAGGGAGCTACAATGGATGTCGGGGACGGCGGCAATGATGGAATCAGGATTTACCAAGATGTTAGACTGATGGAACGAGACCGTCCCCTCTACAATCCTGCATAAATTTTGATGCTTTTATTTTTCATTTCCACTATTTTTAATCACTTTGACTAGATATTAATTACTAGATATTGATATTTTTGGTTAAGATCTCTGCTTGCTGTCAGCAAACAGGAACATTTCTTCCTGTACAGATCTTATACCTTATACCAGCATCTATATCAGGCATCCTCAAACTGCGGCCGTCCAGCTGTTGGGAAACTACAACTCCCATCATTCCCACTGTTATAGATTATATAAATGCATGATGAGAGTTGTAGTTTCCCAGCAGCTGGAGGGCCACAGTTTGAGGATGCCTGATATATACCCACCCAGACCCATGGCCATTCCACCAGGGGGGGGGGTCTATGCCTCAGTCACATGTCCCGGAAACAACGTGCAAGAAATAATGGCTGATTTTATAACCTACAGCACGTTCATTACTCACACGGAAAATCTGCCTCAGTGGTGTTAAACCATGTGCAAATCAATCCACAAATCTGTGGCGTATTTGCTTTCCAGAGCAGAGGGTTTGCTACAGTTGGCTGCACTGAGCATGCTCTGCTGTATTGCATCCATTCTGAGGTTGGTGGTACCAGCCCCCTTCGGTTTGACTATAGACCGAAGTATTCTTTTCCAGTGATCACGGCGCAGGTCTTCAAGTTGAATAAAAGAATATTTGTTTAAAACTACGCGTTTCGTGTCTACATCCAGACACTTCATCAGGTCTGCTGTATTGCATTGGAGGAGATGTAGGATTTATATGTATCATGCAATAAGCAGTAGTCTGGGGCAGAAAATGACACCTCCTTCAAAGACACACACCAATGTGCAGGGCACTATGGGTGCTATTTGTCAACACAGGGCTAGATCACATCAAGCAGTATTCTGAGTGCCGCTTTGGATGCGACTAGAGTAGGGAAGGATGAAACTCCAAATCAGTAAAAGGATTATCAAAAGCTGAGCTAGGTACTACAGGGTCATTTTGCATAATTGAGAGCTATCAGGACATGCTGAGTGTTGTAGTGTCTAAATGCTTAAACAGGAGCCTGGCACTCCACACACCCCGCAAGCAGAAGGAAAGGCAATTAACCCACTTGGCCTGAGAGGACAGAAGTTCACATAGTGCCAGGCGACTCGGGTATCACAACACAGGAGGACGCCAGTATACGTGTGGCCAACGGAGGAGCAAAATACAAGACGACGACCCAAAGAGGAATAACAGACAGCAAAACCCGTTCGAAAAGCAAAAAACAAATGACATTGTCAAAAGACAAAACAGCGCATGCGCAGAGAACAGACGAGTCAAAACATAGAGGATAAGTCTCGGGACGCATCATCGGCACGCATGCATATCCCTCCAGGAGGCCACTGAAATTAGGAAAGATCCCTTAAAGCAAACACAATACATTTGCAATTGTTCATCTTGTTCATATTTACTGTATATATTGAATGTGTAGTCGGTCATGCTTAAAGGGGCTGTTTACAAGTTTTAAAAACCTCCCCATCACCTCAAACCGTGCTAGAATAGCAAATTACAGCATTCTTACTTCTCCCATCACCTCCGTTTCAGAGCTCCAGTGTCCCCTTCTTCCGTCGAACTCTCTGATGACATCACGTTCGAGAATCACATGATGCTATGGCCAATCACTGACCTCTGTGGTCACATGCTGATTGGTTGCAGCATCATGTGATCCATGAACGTGACATCATCAGGGAGGGAGCCGGGTGCTTCTGCTTTATGGGATAGTTGGACTTTCCTATTTTTGATTGAACTGCGCAGTGGGAGGTGGAAGGGAGTAGTTCAAAAGTCTTGGAAAACCTTTATAAGGTGTGGGTTCATCCCTCTGGAGAACTCCTGGGTCCAGACATGGCCACAATAAATTTGCTCAAGTTTGGATTTGTATGGACATAATCAGAAGATATCAAACAATGTATCTGGGAGAAACCAGTAACAACTGTGGTATAACACTAGGGTCCGATGGCAGCTACAAAATTGTAAATTCAATTTTGGCCTAGAGTTGGACCCATTACAGTCCCCAAAGTCTAACTAGACGGCTATCCTGCTGGAGAGTCTAGCCCACAGGTGTCAAACTGTGGCCCTCCAGCTGTTGGGAAACTACAACTCCCATCATGCATTTGTATAATCTATAACAGTGGGCATGATGGGAGTTGTAGTTTCCCAACAGCTGGAGGGCCGCAGTTTGACACCCCTGGTCTAGCCAAACAACAGAAGAGTCATGAGGCCACAGGGCTGTTTAGAGAGAGAAGGGAAAAACAAGTCATGTGCAGTATATAAAGTAATGTAGAGTAGTTGTGGGATGGGTCCCAAGAATTAACTTCACTGGTGGAGCCCAAAAATCAACTCCATTGGTGGAGCCCAAGAATCAACTCCACTGGTGAGCCCCAAGAATCAACTCTACTGGTGGGCTCCAAGAATCAACTCCACTGGTTGGCCTCAAGAATCAACTCCAGTGGTGGGTCCCAAAAATCAGCTCTACTGGTGGGCACCAAAAATAAGCTCTACTGGTGGGCACCAAAAATCAGCTGCACTGGTGGGTCCCAAAAATCAGCTCTACTGGTGGGACCCAAGAATCAACTCTACTGGTGGGACCCAAGAATCAACTCTACTGGTGGGACCCAAGAATCAACTCTACTGGTGGGACCCAAGAATCAACTCTACTGGTGGGACCCAAGAATCAAACTCCACTGGTGAGCTCCAAGAATCAACTCCAGTGGTGGCCCCAGGAATCAGATCCTATGGTGGGTCTCAAGAGTCAATTCAATGGTGGGCTACAGGAACCCTAGTCTGACAATGGTCGTGACTACTGCAGTCAAGGGAGAGTTTCCATTGTAGATCCCCCACTGACTCATGACCACACTAACTGTCCTACAATCGAGATTCTGAAAAACTGAGTGTTTGATAGAATTTTTTTAAATGCCAGTCCCCGAATCCAATGGGAATATTACCCTGATTCATAACCTGATCAACAAGGGCAAAATTCCCACAGACACACATTGCCTCACTACAACTGCGGGTTAGAGGAGTCTTGTAGGATTCATAAACCTTCCATAGGGGGGCAGCAGCCAGACCTCGCATGTCAGCCATACATTCCCATAGGAGTCTCTGCCCCCCTCCACCCACGCACACTCCATTACCAGTTATTTAGTGACACTTTTTGACTTCATAATGATAAAAAAGCTCCTCATGTATAGACAGAGCAGCAGAGATCATCAATCAGGGGCGACCCATAATAAGATGTCAGGACACCAGGGCAGTGCGGACACCATCAGCAAGTAGACAGCTCGGATAAACAGTCCCAGGGGCCCATGTACTGTGACAGCTGAGAAAGCCACCACATACAACCTCTGCGTCTACCAAGGAAATTCATCCAATTAAATCAAATCACAGCAAAACTAAAAGTTTTGCAATTTAAAAAAAATTCTACACATGTGGAAACCTCTGTTTGCTATCAGGGAATGGAAGCAGCAATGTGAAGATCTCTGTTTGCTGTGAATAGAAACACTGGATGACACCGAGAGGTTTCAAACTTATCTAAGTACGTTTCAATCACAGCGACTTAACATACTTAATGTAATTTTCTATTTTTTTTATACTTTTACGCGATAAAAACAAATGAACAAGAAAAAATTTTTATGCCGCCATGTTTCTAGAGCATTAATTTAAAAAAAAAAAAAAAAAAAAAAAAACCTGCAGCCAATGGGGGCCAAATCTGTCTTGGACCGCCCCCAAGCTGCTCAAGAACACCCCAAAGCAATTGAGACTACCTATTTTGAGCTGTGGTTTCCAGTAGCCCCTTCCCCTTTGCAGACCATTTGTGGGCCACCAAAAATCTTTTGGTGGGCTGCATGTTGTGCAGGCATGGTTTAGGGTTAGAATTATGGTTTGAGTTAGGGCTGGAAATAGGGTTAGGGTTCGGGTCTAGTTTAGGGTTGGAATTAGGGTTAGGGTTGGGGTCTGGTTTAGGGTTGGAATTACAGTTTGGGTTACAGTCGGAATTAGGGTTGGGGGTCTGGTTTAGAGTTAGGGTTGCAGTTTGGTGGGCTGGAAATAGAGTTGGGGTAAAGTTAGGGTTACTGTTGAGTTTAGGATTAGAATTACAGTTTGGGTTAGGGTTGGAATTAGGGTTAGGGTTGGAATTAGGGTTATAGTTGGGGTCTGGTTTAGGGTTGGAATTAGGGTTAGGGTTGGGATTAGGGTTAGAATTAGGGTTAGGGTTGGGGTCTGGTTTAGGGTTGGAATTAGGGTTAGGGTTGGGGTCTGGTTTAGGGTTGGAATTATAGTTTGGGTTACAGTCGGAATTAGGGTTGGGGGTCTGGTTTAGAGTTAGGGTTGCAGTTTGGTTTAGGGCTGGAAATAGAGTTGGGGTAAAGTTAGGCTTACTGTTGAGTTTAGGATTAGAATTGCAGTTTGGGTTAGGGTTGGAATTAGGGTTAGGGTTGGAATTAGGGTTATAGTTGGGGTCTGGTTTAGGGTTGGAATTAGGGTTAGGGTTGGGATTAGGGTTAGAATTAGGGTTAGGGTTGGGGTCTGGTTTAGGGTTGGAATTAGGGTTAGGGTTGGGGTCTGGTTTAGGGTTGGAATTATAGTTTGGGTTACAGTCGGAATTAGGGTTGGGGGTCTGGTTTAGAGTTAGGGTTGCAGTTTGGTTTAGGGCTGGAAATAGAGTTGGGGTAAAGTTAGGCTTACTGTTGAGTTTAGTTTTAGTATTGCTGTTTGGGTTAGGGTTGGAATTAGGGTTAGGGTTGGGGTCTGGTTTAGGGTTAGGGTTGGGGTCTGGTTTAGGGTTAGGGTTGGGGTCTGGTTTAGGGTTGGAATTAGGGTTAGGGTGTGGGTTGGGTTAGGGTTGGAATTAGGGTTGGGGGTCTGGTTTAGGGTTGGAATTACAGTTTGGTTTAGGGTTGAAATTACAGTTTTGGTTACAGTTGGAATTAGGGTTGGGGTCTGGTTTAGAGTTAGGTTTGCAGTTTGGGTTAGGGGTAAAGTCAGGGTTACTGTTGGGTTTAGGATGAAAATAAGAGATAGGGTTTATTTTTGGTTTGGAATTAGGGATAGGGTGCGGTTTGATTTAGGATTGGAACTAGGGTTAGGATTGGGGTCTGGTTTAGGGTTGGAAATACAGTTGGAATTAGGGTCGAGGGGTCTGGTTCACAGTTAGGGTTGCAGTTTGAGTTAGGGGTAAAGTTAGGGTTACTGTTGGGTTTAGGATTAGAATTGCAGTTTGGGTTAGGGTTGGAATTAGAAATAGGGTGCGGTTTGGTTTAGGGTTGGAATTAGGGTTAAGGTTGCAGGTTGATTTAGGATTGGAACTAGGATTAGGGCTGTGGTTTGGTTTAGCGTTGAAAATAGGGTTAAGGGTGAAGTTAGGGTTACTGTTGGGTTTAGAATTAGAATTATAGTTTGGTCTAGGGTTGGAATTAGAGTTGCGGTTTGGTTTAAAGGATGGAATTAGGGTTTGAATTACAGTTTGGGTTAGAGTAGGAAATAGGGTTAAGGGTGAAGTTAGGGTTACCTTTGAGTTTGGGGTTAGAATTACAGCTTGGTTTAGGGTTGGAAATAGGGTCAGGTGTGAAGTCAGGGTTACTGTTAGGGTTAGGATTAGCATTACAATTTGGGTTAGGGTTGGAATTAGAGTTGCGGTTTGGTTTAAAGGATGGAATTAGGGTTGCTGTTTGGTTTAGGGTTGGAATTAGGGTTAGTGTTGCAGTTGGAGTAATGGTTGGTTTAGAGTTGGAATTACAGTTTGGTTTAGGATTAGAATTAGGGTTCCCCAGATGTCTGGTGGTGTCCTTTGCAATTTGGAGACATTTGGTTTTGTGGGTATTTTCCAGAGGCCAGAAAAAATAACCAGAATCCCCCCCACCTGCCTTCCTCTAGGCTATAATGAGATTTAGGTTCAGGACGTATCGAATCCGGAAAATCTTGACAAGTTCGACTGAACTGCTCCTCAGCGAATATTTGACCTATTCAAGCAACACTAACAAATACCCTATAAAATGGCTACACTACGTGGGTGTTGTGCGGCGACACTCGCTGGCGACAGCTGCCCTCTGCTCCGTGTAACCTCACACCTCCGTCCTGCCGCACTTTCTCGGACTATTAATCTACACAAATTGAAGCTCATTAAAAAGGTGGTAACACCGAGGCCTCTCTGAGAGACCCGATACCAGTCATACTCGGCATTACTAACATTGTCATTCCATTCCTTCCTGCGACACCATCAGGATTGTGCACCGGATACTTAGTCCCTGACTACTGTCCAGTACAACCAGACCTGTCTAGGATATAGCTATATGGAATCACATAGATCTTATTGTATTACACATATATCCATTCAAAGTAAATTGGTTTAATTGCTTTAGTGCACCTGCATCTCCAATCTGCGGCTGTACGCCTGTTGCTAAAACTACAACTCCCAGCAACTTTAGAAACTCAACGGCTGTGAGCTGTAGTTTTGCAACACCTAGGGGGCCACAGGTTGTAGATCACCGATCAAGAATACAACAGGAAGGGCGCGTCCCCACGGCAGAGAGCAAATACCGGTCCGGCTTTAAACTTCTCCACAACAGTATCACGGACCTGCCTGGTGTGTTCCTTGGTCTTCATGACGCTCTCTGCGCTTTAAACAGAACCCTGAGACTATCACAGAGCAGGTGCATTTAGACAGAGTCTTGATTAAACACAGGTGGATTATATTTATCATCGTCAGTCATTTAGGACAGCATTGGATCATTCAGATCCTCACTGAACTTCTGGAGTGAGTTTGCTGCACTAGAAGTAAAGGGGCCGAATAATTTTGCACGCCCCACTTTTCAGTTTTTTATTTTTTTTAAAAAGTTTAAAATAACCAATAGATTTCGTTCCACTTCACAATTGTGTCCCACTTGTTGTTGATTCTTCACAAAACAATAAATTTTTTCTATCTTTACGTTTGAAGCCTGAAATGTGGTAAAAGGTTGAAAAGTTCAAGGAGGCCGAATACTTTTGCAAGGCACTGTATACAGCTCCTATGCAGGATAGATACAATCCCCGTTTGGCCTGCTCCTGCCGCTTCTGGGTCTTGCAAACCAATAAAAAGTATCTTGGTAAGAAGTAGATGCCTACGGCTGTGTCCACACGACAAAATAATCATTGGATTCTGAACCATAAAGCCGTGTCGTAGTTTTTGAACCCGATGATTTTGAACTTGTTTTAATTTTTTCCGTTTTTTTCCCGCGGATTTTAGCGCAGTTTTAGGATTCAGTTTTTCAACTGTTTTTGCATCATAGAGCTCTGTCGAGTTTTTCTGACGCGGCAAAAAATGTGCACAAACCTTTCTGGTCATATTTCATGCCCTTCTATTAACTTCTATAGTAAATTTTCCAACGTTTTCCGTGTAAAATTCGGCAGAAGAATGAACAGGTTTCAAAAAAAATTTTTTAAAAAAAAAATAAATAAAAAATTTGCGTTTTGAAATCCGACCTCAGTCGTGTGGGCTACAACGCGGATTTTCTATTGAGGTCTATGGTGCTGGTTTTACAGTTGGCCTTTGACGGTTTTGAAAATCCGAATCCGCGCCAAACACCGACTGGAAACTCACGCCGTGCAGACAGACCCTACAATGTCAGAAGACAAAGGGCTTGTTATCATGAGACACATCGCTCTGTATTAGAGCTGTGTACACAATGCAGTAAGAGATTTTTTAACAAGATTTAAGTGTTTTTTTTGTTGCAAATTTAGATGCTTTGGAGAAAAAAATAAAAAGTGGTTTGCAAAAGTGTACATGCCCCTTAAAGATGAGGAGGAAAACTACTAAAAGTTGCCCAAGTTCAGTATTCGATGAGTGAAGCTCCAATTCCCAACGATCGTCAGACATATATAGCTGCATTGCTTTTAGGCCAAAGGCCTAAATGATGTGTCAAGCTCAAGGCCCGTGAACCAAATTCGTTGATTTTTGTGGCCGAATTCGTCCCACCATGTCAATTTATGTTGCCCATAAGAGCTTAGACACCTCAAACAGGGATGAACAAGGTCGGGACGCAGAAGGAGCAGCTGTCACCCTTCCCCGGGGGATGCAGGCAGAGGTGGCAGCGCCAGCACGGGGAGCAGGTGTGGGCTGTCTTCTCCACTGGGCCCACTAGGCAGTTGCCCAGGGTTCCTTGAAGCATGGGGACCCCAGACAGTCAGTGGAATGTCCCCAGAATCCAGAGCACATACCCTGCATTTCCGAGTTGACCACTTTATTCATATTTGCGGGTCCTCAGGATGCTAGCACCTCCCTGCTCCCCCAATTAGTGTTGTAGGTTGCAGGCTACTTTATCCTGTGACAGGTAAGTTTTACTTCTTTATATTTCACCTGTAGACCACTATTAAGGACGGGGGCCCTATCTACTTACCTAGTCTTCTACCTAAGTGGGCCCTGCCTACTTACCTACCCACCTGGGGCCCTGCCTACAGACAGTACTTGGCTTCTTACCTATAAGTAACCCAACCTACATACTGGTGGCTTATCTATCTGCCTAATGGGGGACCTGCCCAACTGGTCTAGCGTGATGCTATCTGTTTGGGCAGGGCCCAGCGCGCTACTTTGCCCAGGGGCCGTTACAACCCTGAGACTCCGCCATCTTGGATTCGGAGCTCTGGCGCACATTTTTACACCACTCTGCTCTGCACCTCACAGGCGGTGTCAGAGCTCTGACAACCTAACCCTGGCTCCCTAGCCAATGGCTCTTTGAGGGCAACCATAAATCTGATGATAGTCACTACAGCAGGCTCTGTGCAGACACTGAACAAGCAGGGAGATGGTTCTTACTCTTTGGCTGCAGCCCCAGTTGTTGTCTAGAGAAGAACATTATCAGTAAGGCAGTGTTTCTCTGTGCAGGTGTGTACTGTGTGTGTTGTATATGGGGGCACCCCGGGGTGCACTGTCTCGTGTGTTTATTTTAGCTCAGGAATCTGCTGTTTGCTCAGACTCTAGTAAATAGCGCAGCCCTGTCAAATCTCATGTGTGGAGATGATGGGTGCGAGATGGAAAAGAAAACATAAGGAGCGAGGTCTCCGGAGCGGACACTCAGCTCCCACAATGTTGTATCCAGGGTAGCTGGAGCAGGTCGGAGTGACTTCTTACATGATAGTTACAGTCAGGGCTGTGGAGTCGGCAAGCCAAAGCCCCGACTCCGACTCCTCAATTTCCCAAACCTCCGACTCCTGACTCCCTCATACACGGCGCATGTTTAAGTGATCACTTTACTGTAGTAACATCAGGCTGTTTATCACCTTATGATACAATAATCAAGCTATTTAGCTAGAACAGTCACTGACAAGCAAAAGAGTAACAATGTTTTGAACACTTGTGGGTAGAGTTGAAGAAAAAAGCTGTATTTGTATCCAAGTCCAGTCTGCACCAACATTGGGAATGTGTAGAAGAGACCTGGGATCAGATTTTGGTTAAGACCTGCTTGAATCTGATACAGAGTCCAGAAGGATTCAGGCCGTATTGAAAACCAAAAGGTGAATTTACCAGATACTAACAAAATAATACAAATTAACATTTTGATTGTTAGGAGCAGAACAGTAACAATGCAGTTACAGGAAAGAATCTGGGAACTAAGCAGATGCTAAATACTTGCAAGTCAAATTTATGTAGATCGGTAAGATGACTGTATATAAAACTACAGGAGCCTCATGTGCAAAGCTGTAGTGGATGGAGAGATATGGAACCTGAAAGTCTCAAGTTTAAAACATTGTTACCATTTTGCTTGTCAGTGTAAAATATATTTATTGGATATGACTTTAGAACACCAAAAAATGGTAAATATGCAAAAACACTGCAGAACATTTGTGGAGTCTCTGAATTTGTTCTATGAAATAGTATTGCCTCCATCAGATCCTTCATAGATGACCTCTCATCTGATCTCATTATTTCCAGGCTAGAGAACGGCCTCTCTACACTAACTTGGTGGCAAAGCGATGACCAAAGGGGCAACATCTCTAATAATCTCAGGGTATAAAGGAATTGCCTCAGCCACAGTCAGTTTTGATGAATGGTTGATCTCTGCTACTTTATTGAAAGCAGGTGAAAAATTTTGCTGAAATCTGTTAGCCCTGGGGGCGGGATCTTCTCCCCTGGGGCATCGCTTTGCCTGCTCCATGTCATAAATTACACTCCTCATGTGATGAGGCTGAAGATATGGGGCAGTAGCAATGGCCGGACCAAATTCCTCTTGCTCTTTGCATCAAACTAACTGGACCAACTTATTATATATTTTGGGTGTCGGTCCCTTTTATGACGACTCCGACCCCTGCAAAATAGGCTCCGACTCCACGACTCCGACTCCACAGCCCTGGTTACAGTGTCTCTGCGCTCATTCAGAGTCTGTATGTACTAATCCTGCACCAGAATTGGGCCTGGTTCACACCCGCTTTAGAGGTTCCGTCGGCAATGACGGAAATAAGAGCGCTATTGTTTCAATCGAAACCACAGCGGAAACCTGACCGATCCATTGTGAGCCATAGGGTCTGTTGGGCGCAGTCGGTGTCCGTTGCAAAACTGACCCCTTGGCTTCCATTTTTACCTTTTGTGACGGAAGATTCTGAATGGAACCTCCGACCCAGATGTCAACCAAGCCTTAAAGGGGATCATCACTATTTGGTCAGAAGGAGCCCGACTCCCCCCAATTATGAGAGGGGCTGCAGTACCATTCACAGCCACAAGGAAAAACTCTCTAGGCCCAGGGTGTTAAGCTCATCTTCACCAAGACTCATCAGCTGTAGGGGCCGTTTACAAAGCACAGGACAAATACCGGTCGGTTTATCCGCACACGGCCGCAGGGGGACGGCTTTTCTTCGCGATTAGCCCTCCCCCTTACCATAGAAATGTTCATCTTCCGTCCGAAAACCGGTCGGAAGAAAGAACATGTTCTATGTTTTTCGGGCCGCCGGCCGGAAAACCCGTGCAGTGGGGACTACGTGGGTTTTTCATAGAGTCCTGTGTAAAAAGTTTTCACCCGGTTTGCAGACGGTTTTCAAAACCAAAAACCATCTGAAAAACTGGGTGAAAACCCGTGCCGTGGGGACGTGGCCTTATGGTTGCCCTCAAAGAGCTATTGTCTAGGCAGATTCCTGAGCTAAAATTAAGACATAAGGATGTGCACCCATATACAGCACACACAGTACAGAGAAACATTGCCTTGCTGATAATGTTCTTCTCTAGACAACAGCCGGGGCTGCAGCCAAAGAGTGAGAACAATTTTTAGAATGCACCTCCCTGCTTGTTCAGTGTCTGCACAGATCCTGCTGTAGTGACATCAGATTATACAGGGGTAATGTACAGTTATATGACCCAGGAAAAACTTACTGCACCCTCAGCATTATAGAGGCTCAGCTAAACTGCTTCCAATCACATCCAGCAGAATAGTGAGCGCAGCTCTGGAGGATAATACAGGATGTAACTCAGGATCAGTACAGGATAAGTAATGTATGTACAGTGACTGCACCAGCAGAATAGTGAGCGCAGCTCTGGAGCATAATACAGGATGTAACTCAGGATCAGTACAGGATAAGTAATGTACATACACAGTGACTGCACCAGCAGAATAGTGAGCGCAGCTCTGGAGGATAATACAGGATGTAGCTCAGGATCAGTACAGGATAAGTAATGTATGTACGTATAGTGACTGCACCAGCAGAATAGTGAGCACAGCTCTGGAGGATAATACAGGATGTAGCTCAGGATCAGTACAGAATAAGTAATGTATGTACAGTGACTGCACCAGCAGAATAGTGAGTGCAGCTCTGGAGTATAATATAGGATGTAACTCATGATCAGTACAGGATAAGTAATGTACATACACAGTGACTGCACCAGCAGAATAGTGAGCGCAGCTCTGGAGTATAATACAGGATGTAACTCAGGATCAGTACAGGATAAGTAATGTACATACACAGTGACTGCACCAGCAGAATAGTGAGCGCAGCTCTGGAGTATAATACAGGATGTAACTCAGGATCAGTACAGGATAAGTAATGTATGTGCACAGTGACTGCACCAGCAGAATAGTGAGTGCAGCTCTGGAGGAATATACAGGATGTAACTCTGGATCAGTACAGGATAAGTAATGTATGTACAGTGACTGCACCAGCAGAATAGTGAGTGCAGCTCTGGAGTATAATACAGGATGTAACTCAGGATCAGTACAGGATAAGTAATGTATGTACACAGTGACTGCACCAGCAAAATAGTGAGTGCAGCTCTGGAGTATAATACAGGATGTAACTCGGGATCAGTACAGGATAAGTAATGTATGTACAGTGACTGCGCCAGCAGAATAGTGAGTGCATCTCTGGAGGATAATACAGGATGTAACTCAGGATCAGTACAGGATAAGTAATGTATGTACAGTGACTGCACCAGCAGAATAGTGAGCGCAGCTCTGGAGGATAATACAGGATGTAACTCAGGATCAGTACAGGATAAGTAATGTATGTACACAGTGACTGCACCAGCAGAATAGTGAGCGCAGCTCTGGAGGATAATACAGGATGTAACTCAGAATCAGTACAGGATAAGTAATGTATGTACAGTGACTGCACCAGCAGAATAGTGAGCGCAGCTCTGGAGTATAATACAGGATGTAATTAAGGATCAGTACAGGATAAGTAATGTATGTGCACAGTGACTGCACCAGCAGAATAGTGAGTGCAGCTCTGAGTATAATACTGGTTGTTACTCAGGATCCGTACAGGATAAGTAATGTATGTACACAGTGACTCCACCAACAGAATAGTGAGTGCAGCTCTGGAGGATAATACAGGATGTAACTCAGGATCAGTACAGGATAAGTAATGTATGTACAGTGACTGCACCAGCAGAATAGTGAGCGCAGCTCTGGAGTATAATACAGGATGTAATTCAGGATCAGTACAGGATAAGTAATGTATGTACACAGTGACTGCACCAGCAGAATAGTGAGTGCAGCTCTGGAGTATAATACAGGATGTAATTCAGGATAAGTAATGTATGTACACGGTGACTGCACCAGCAGAACAGTGAGTGCAGCTCTGGAGTATAATACAGGATGTAACTCAGGATCAGTGCAGGATAAGTAATGTATGTACACAGTGACTGCACCAGCAGAATAGTGAGTGCAGCTCTGGAGGATAATACAGGATGTACATCAGGATCAGTACAGGATTAGTAATGTATGTACACATGACTGCACCAGCAGAAATAGTGAGTGCTAGCTTGGAGTATAATACGGGATGTAACTCAGGATCAGTACAGGATAAGTAATGTATGTACACAGTGACTGCACCAGCAGAATAGTGAGTGCAGCTCTGGAGGATAATACAGGATGTAACTCAGGATCAGTACAGGATAAGTAATGTATGTACACAGTGACTGCACCAGCAGAATAGTGAGTGCAGCTCTGGAGTATAATACAGGATGTAAAGGAGAACAAGTACAAGTAATATGGTGACTGTACTTTTTATGAAGATTGTATGGATATATAACCTCTAGTAGGACCTGCTGTGATACATCCTAGTTGGTCGGCTGGTTGGAAGCCAAGGAGATCTTTCCTCGCCATTGTCTGCTGTAATTTCTGGGTTCATTGTTTTTCAGGTTTCTCCCCAGCATGGCTCCCCCTTTATGTACAGAATAACAGCGTCTTTTGCTCTAAATTCCCACTCTTTTGTTGCTCATGTAATTTCCTGTAATACCCAAATCTCCGGCCTATAATCTGCAGCAGGAGCACAAACTGTTCCATGTGTTTCCCATGTGCTAATCTGTAAGGCCCAATGGCATTCCCGGGTCTGTGGAGATCGACCCTCAGACCATAGCCAACCATGAGAACTCCTGATGTAAAGAATTCCAGACAATTTATAGTAAAACCTGCATCACTACAGAAAGAAAAGCTCCGGAACTTTTCTATCTATTCCTCTCCATGTATCTCATATCTATCTATCCCATATCTATCTATCTATCTATCTATCTATCTATCTATCTATCTATCCCATATCTATCTATCTATCCCATATCTATCTATCTATCTATCCCATATCTATCTATCTATCCCATATCTATCTATCTATCTATCCCATATCTATCTATCTATCTATCTCATATCTATCTATCTATCTATCCCATATCTATCTATCTATCTATCTATCTATCTATCTCATATCTATCTATCTATCTATCTATCTATCTCATATCTATCTATCTCATATCTATCTATCTCATATCTATCTATCTATCTATCCCATATCTATCTATCTATCTCTCATATCTATCTATCTCATATCTATCTATCTATCCCATATCTATCTATCTATCTATCCCATATCTATCTATCCCATATCTATCTATCCCATATCTATCTATCTCATATCTATCTATCTATCTCATATCTATCTATCCCATATCTATCTATCTATCTATCTATCTCATATCTATCTATCCCATATCTATCTATCTCATATCTATCTATCTATCTACCTCATATCTATCTATCTATCTCATATCTATCTACCCTATATCTATCTATCTATCCCATATCTATCTCATATCTATCCCATATCTATCTATCCCATATCTATCTATCTCATATCTATCTATCTCATATCTATCTCATATCTATCTATCTATCTATCTATCCCATATCTATCTATCTATCTATCCCATATCTATCTATCTATCTATCTAGAAAATGCTGATCCCAATGAGGATGATGCAGACCCAGCGCACAGAACTCACCGATTTCTCACAAAAGATATAAATGAAATAGTGGTCTTTATTTATAAAAACGCAATAAACTCATGTTACTGCATATTTTAAAAAAAAATTAAAAGACAATATAAGCTGGACTTGACGCGTTTCGCGCGGCTCCCGCGCTTCCTCAGAAGTCTATAGTTAAAATACGAGATTACTGCTTTATATACAAACAGGAACATACCGACAAGTGGCCGTGCATCACAAATGAACGAAACTAAGGCTGTGTTACAAAACTAAATTACTAATGTTTGTTCTAAATGGCTTGTGCAGCCATCTGATGCACGGCCACTATGTTCTCTGCTTGTTGTACAGGAGGATGAGGAGGACCAGCTGTCGGCAGCCATCGTCCTGTGTGTGGCTGGTGCTATCTCTGGGATCTGTACCTCATATCTGCAGCCATCTGGTGGCGTCGCCCTGGTGGACGCTGCGGTGACACCACCATTATCTGTCGGTCACCACACGTCACATATGTTGCAGCGTTCTATAGAGGAGCTGAGGGCTGGCGGCCATTGTGGTAATGTACAAAGGAAAACAGCAGGTGAGACAAGGTCTGAAGTTTGCAACAAAGGCCTTCCCCGGCTGAGACCTGTGTAAGACATTAACACAGCGAGGAGAGGGGCTTCATTATCCGGGGTCATCTGTCCTCCAATCCATCAATGACATCAGGACACACACAGCAGGGGGCTGCCAGGCACAGGTGGCGCTGGGCACATAGGACAAGATGGTGGGGGCTTATCAATAGCTCTGCTCACTGTCAGTGAATGGAATCATTTTAGGATTTTATCCGGAGACTGAAAACCTCAACCGGCTTCATTTTTCTAGAGGGTCAGTTATAACCGAATCTAGTCCAGGTAACTTCCTGTGAGCTTTACAAGCACTATAGACTGACGCTGTACATTTTTGGCCTAGGTCACATTGGCGTCAGAGGTTCCATCGCAGAGGCGGTGCCAGATATATTACAAGACGAATAATAAAGGTGTCCGGCGGACCCCAGTGACTAGAATAGAATCAGGTTTCCGTCTCTATAGTGTCCTCCCTGCTGCTATAGAGGTATAGGGGGCATAATCTCCTCTCCTGTGAGTGCAGTGTATGGGAGACATCATAGCAGCTCGTCCCCACCCACTAACTCAGTCCTGCTCCATAATGTCCTCCATGCTGCTATAGAGATAGAGGGAGCAGGATCTCCTTTCCTGTGTTTAAAGTGTATGGGAGACATCATAGCAGCTAGTCTCTACCCACTAGCTCAGTGCTGCTCTATAATGTCCTCCATGCTGCTGCTTCTAGTAAGTGTTATATCTCCCCCAGTGCTGGAGTCACAGCTACACTGCTCAGTACTGCTCTATAATGTCCTCCATGCTGCTGCTTCTAGTAAGTGTTATATCTCCCCAGTGCTGGAGTCACAGCTACACTGCTCAGTACTGCTCTATAATGTCCTCCATGCTGCTGCTTCTAGTAAGTGTTATATCTCCCCCAGTGCTGGAGTCACAGCTACACTGCTCAGTACTGCTCTATAATGTCCTCCATGCTGCTGCTTCTAGTAAGTGTTATATCTCCCCCAGTGCTGGAGTCACAGCTACACTGCTCAGTACTGCTCTATAATGTCCTCCATGCTGCTGCTGCTGCTTCTAGTAAGTGTTAAATCTGCCTCCAATGCTGGAGTCAAAGCTACACTGCTCAGTACTGCTCTATAATGTCCTCCATGCTGCTGCTTCTAGTAAGTGTTATATCTCCCCAGTGCTGGAGTCACAGCTACACTGCTCAGTACTGCTCTATAATGTCCTCCATGCTGCTGCTTCTAGTAAGTGTTATATCTCCCCCAGTGCTGGAGTAACAGCTACACTGCTCAGTACTGCTCTATAATGTCCTCCATGCTGCTGCTTCTATGCATGTGTTTGAGACATATATGGGAACAGAGTCTCTCCTGTGTGAGCTGTGTCTGGGAGATATCATAGCAGCTAGCCTCCACCTACTCTGGAGCCCCTCTCTGGGAAAGCTAAGAATTGCAAAATGGAACCAGCAAAGGGTGTAAAAAAGACTTTAAAAAATGCATAAGGGCCAGAACTAGTGCTGCTCCTCATGGAGACGCACAAAAGCTCATCCTGAAAAGTCACCTGACAGGTACGCTTTAATAATTCAGCACTTGACATGTCCCTGATGCCAGATAAAAGGACTTTCATTGGGTCTGGTACTTGACGACCTGTATCTGAAGCCAATAAATAGCTTTATCGACTGCGGTTTGGGTGTGGATGCAAGGACTTGGGGTTAAAGGCGACAACACCTAAAATCGTGATCATGGGGGCAGGGAGTTTCTCTACTACCTGTCACTCATCCCTATGAGGAATCCTGAGATAAAGCAGCTTAAATGGCTGATACAAGGGAACAATAGATTTACTTGCACAACAGGTCAAGACTGCAGGGTATAGCTCCAACAATCTGGGACTCTCCAGCTACTGCAAGACTATAACTCCCAATGGATCCTGTGCATGGGGGGTGTACAGTTTTGCATTAATGTCCATGACATGTTTAGGGGTTAAAGTGGGCAGCTGTTTGCCCCCTGCCAGTCAGAGGTCATCAGTTAAAGGACCCAAAGACTGGACAGCTGCTCCTATAGCAAAATGGACAGAGGAAGGCCTCTCACCGGCAGGAAATATAAACCAGCAGAGGGGGGGGGGCACATACTATTAGAAGGGGAGCAGCCATCAGTATTACACATAAGTGCTGATCATATCCCAGGCCTGGGAACTGAGGCTGCGGAGTATGTGAGGTATGTCTGCAGAGACGCCTCCTCCCTCCAACCACAAGGTCAATGACATCGGACAAATGTTCTGCCGAGACGCTGCTCCGAGGAGAAGGGGGCAAGTCACGTGGTGGGGGCTCCGGCCATCGCTGCCTCCTTGTCCCTCATTATGATGTGTGCAGATGAAATTTTGCATCATGTCGATGTTAGAATTGTACATTCAACGGGTGCTCCCACCATAGACTTTGATGGCAAATCGATTGGATCTATCTTGGGATCGGGCCCCCAAAAGGGTCGGCTCAGACTGAAGGTCCGGTCAGGCTTGTGCCTCTCCATTGTGTTCTATGGAAGTTCCTGCTACCGGGGAGCGGTGTGTTCGGCTGTACGCAAAACTCCCATAGACCTGCACCTATCTTAGGAATGGGCACCCAAAAGTCCCGGCTCAAAATGAAGAGATCCGGTCAGGCTTGCACACGACTCTCCATTCTGTTCTATGGGAGTTCCCAGTACAGAGGAGTGCTGTGTTCTCCATTCTGTTCTATGGAGTTCCCAGTACAGGGGAGCGCTGTGTTCTCCATTCTGTTCTATGGGAGTTCCCAGTACAGGGGAGCGCTGTGTTCTTTCCCTTCTGTTCTACGGCAGTTCCCAGTACAGGGGAGTGCTGTGTTCTCCATTCTGTTCTATGGGAGTTTCCAGTACAGGGGATCGCTGTTTTCTCCATTGTTTTCTATGGTAGTTCCCAGTACAGGGGAGCGCTGTGTTCTCTCCTTCTGTTCTACGGCAGTTCCCTTACAGGGGAGTGCTGTGTTCTCCATTCTGTTCTATGGGAGTTCCCAGTACAGGGGAGCGCTGTGTTCTCTCCATTCTGTTCTATAGGAGTTCTCAGTACAGGGGAGTGCTGTGTTCTCTCTATTCTGTTCTATCCAGTACAGGGGAGCGCTGTGTTCTCCCTTCTATTCTAAAGGAGTTCCCAGTACAAGAGAGCGCTGTGTTCTCTTCATTCTATTCTATGGGAGTTCCCAGTACAGGGGAGCGCTGTGTTCTCTCCATTCTGTTCTATAGGAGTTCTCAGTACAGGGGAGCGCTGTGTTCTCTCCATTCTGTTATATCCAGTACAGGGGAGCGCTGTGTTCTCCATTCTATTCTATGGGAGTTCCCAGTACAAGAGAGCGCTGTGTTCTCTTCATTCTATTCTATGGGAGTTCCCAGTACAGGGGAGCGCTGTGTTCTCTCCATTTTGTTCTATCCAGTACAGGGGAGCACTGTGTTCTCCATTCTTCTCTATGGGAGTTCCCAGTGCAGGGGAGCGCGGAGTTCTCAATTCTGTTCTACGGGAGTTCCCAGTACAGGAGAGCACTGTGTTTTTCATTCTGTTCTATGGGAGTTCCCAGTACAGGGAGTGCTGTGTTCTTTATTCTGTTCTATGGAAGTTCCCAGTACAAGGGAGCGCTGTGTTCTTTATTCTGTTCTATGGAAGTTCCCAGTACAAGGGAGTGCTGTGTTCTTTATTCTGTTCTATGGAAGTTCCCAGTTCCAATAGAACAGAATGGAGAGTCCTGCACAAGCGTGACCTGCTCTCCATTCTGAGCTGACACTTTCGAGGGCCTGCTCCCAAAATATTTGCAGGTACCACCTCTGGGCTCTGATTGGTTGCTATGAGCAACATAGACACACTTTGTTAGATAGTTTTCATAAATGAGGCCCAATGATCTTATTCACTTCATACAGTGAAGAATTGACACACAAAGTAGAGTAAAAAGTTTCACAAAGCTTTATTTCTCCTATTCTGTACATTGGAATGGAGCCTATCAGTGCTAATCCTGAGCTCCCTGGTTCATGGATATAATGGTGAGACTGTAGTGAACACCAACACACAGGTAGAGAAAAGAAGCAATGTTAGAACAGCCCCTTAGCAACCAATCAGATCCCTGCTTTCATTTTCGGTGTCCTGACTGGTTGCTATGGACAACTGGATCACTTGTCATAGGCTAAAATGTCAGTAAGCCCGTCAGGTGATCTCTCTAAGCCAATCAGCGATCAGGCACGTTGATGCCACTCCCTCTCTCAGCTTTACAGATAGATTTTGAATCTAGAACTTTAATTCACATAAGAACTTTACTGGTTGCTATGGGCAACTGGATCACTTGTCACAGGATAAAATGTCAGTGAGCATGTCAGCTGATCTCTCGAAGCCAATCAACTGTCAGGCACTCTCTAAGCCACTCCCCCTCTCAGCTTTACAGATTGATTTTGAATCTAGAACTTTATTTCACATAGAACTTTACTGGTTGCTATAGGCAACTGGATCACTGTTGTCATAGGATAAAATGGCAGTGAGCGTGTCAGCTGATCTCTCTAAGCCAATCAGCTATCAGGCTCGTTTTTGCCACTCCCTCTCTCAAATTTACAGATTGATTTTAAATGTAAAACTTTATTTCCACAAAGACAAAGCAGAAGCCTCTTTCGATGCCACAGTTGGCGACGCCTGGCGTCCCGCCGCTGCGCTGTTGCTCTGCCTCCTGACCCCACAAAGATAATATTCCAATTGTAGCACAAGTGCCTCATTGTCAGGACGCAGGAAGAGGAAGCAGCTGCTGTGGGAAATGGCTAAAATAATCCCATTTACTGTCCATGTGTTCTGCAGGATGCTCCATACCAACATCCCAGTGCTTGGCACATCCTGACCCAGCCCAGGGCCCTCCAAAATACAAGACTGGCAACCAAAGACATAGGGTGGCAACCAGTAATGGCCGCCAGTGCAGTGGCCAAAGGCTGCAGCAGCTTCCCGCACACTCTGAAAGGCAGATATACTGTTATACAAAGTTATATTCCCCCATGTCTATAGTCACTGCCTCCGTGTCAGTCCTCACTGCATTGCCAGCATTCTACTTATGAAGCAGGAAGATCAGGATGAACCAGAGGGCGTTATCATACAAAGTGGATACCCCATGTTAACAACGCTAAACCTATGGCGGCCTCCTAAGCAAGCCTGTGAATGCCAGAAATGAGAAAGGGGTCATCACATGAACCAATGACATTCAGCGACAATGACCCAGTGACATCACAAACCTGTAAACGTAGTTATCAATACTTCTGACTTTCAAACGCTCCCCAGCATCAGTGACATGTCCATAACCCCCTCACAGCCCCCCAGCATCAGTGACATGTCCATTATCCTCTCACAGCCCCCCAGCATCAGTGACATGTCCATAACACCTCACAGCCCTCCAGCATCAGTGACATGTCCATCAGCCCCTCACAGCCCCCCAGCATCAGTGACATGTCCATTATCCCCTCACAGCCCCCCAGCATCAGTGACAGGGCCCTTTAAACCCCTCCCACCCCCCCAGCAAGTGACATGTCCATAACACCTCACACCCCCCAGCACCCTGACATGCCCCATTCCCCCCTCACACCCCTCCAGCATCGGACATGTCCATAACACCCCCAACAGCCCCCCAGCATCAGGACATGTCCATTACCCCCTCCCAGCCCCCCAGCTCGTGACATGTCCTTTTAACCCCCTCACACCCCCCCAGAAATCAGTAAACAGGTCCTTAAACCCCTCAAACCCCCCCGGGATCAGTGCCCTTCCATAAAAAACCCCCACATCCCTCCAGCATCAGTGACATGTCCATAACTCCTCACAGCCCCCCAGCATCAGTGACATGTCCATAACCCCCTGATAGCCTCCAGCATCAGTGACATATCCAGAACCCTAACCCCCCACCCCCTCCAGCTTCGTGACATTTTCCATAACCCCAAAATGGGCCTCCAGCATCAGTGAAAAGCCCCAAAACCCCAAAAAACCCCCCCAGCCCCAGATAAATGACATCTAAAAAACCCAAACCCCCCCCCCCAAATTTTTCCCCCAAGTGACATGTCCATATGGCCTTAAAGCCCCCAGTATCAGTGACATGTCCATACAGCCTTACAGCCCCCCAGCATCAGTGACATGTCCATTATCCCTGTCACACCCTCCTAGCATCAGTGACATGTCCATAACTCTGTCACAGCCCCCCAGCATCAGTGACATGTCCATAACTCCTCACAGCCCCCCAGCAATCAGTGACTGTTCTTCCCCCCCCTTATAGCCCCAGATCATGACATATCCATAACCATAACCCCCCACAGCCTCCAGCATCAGTGACATTTTCCAAAAACCCCCATATGGGGCCTCCGGGCTCATGCATGTCCAAAACCCCTTAACCCCCCACAGCCTCCAGCATCAGTGACATCTCCATAACCCATCACAGCTCCCCCAATCTCAGTGACATGTCCATATGGCCTTAAAGCCCCCAGTATCAGTGACATGTCCATACAGCCTTACAGCCCCCCAGCATCAGTGACATGTCTATATCCCCCTCATAGCCCCCCAGCACCCTGGACAGTTTTATATCCCCCTAAATACCCCCAGAAATCAGGGGAAAATGTCCATAGCCCCCCAAAGGCCCCCAGAAACATGACATATCCATAGCCCCTCAACCCCCCCCCCCAGCATCAGGGGCCCTGTCCTTTATCCCTGCCCACACCCCCAGCATCAGTGCCCAATGCCCCTTATCCCGTAAACCCCCTCCTAGCTTTCAGTGCATGTCCATAACTCTTCACAGCCCCCTAGAAATCAGTGACATGCCCAAAAAACCCCCCACAGCCCCCCGGGATCAGTGACATGTCCATAACCCTCACAGTCCCCCAGCATCAGTGACATGTCCATAACCCTTCACAGTCCCCAGAAACAGAAAACATGTCCATTATCCCCCTCACACCCCCCCGCACAGGGGACATGCCCAAAACCCACCTCACAGCCCTCCAGCATCAGTGACATGTTCATTATCCCCTCACAGCCCCCCCCCCCCCTCAGTGACATGTCCTTTCCCTTACCAACCCCCCCAGCACCCTTTAAACATGCCCAAATTAGCCCCTCACACCCCCCCCAACATCAGGGGAAAATGCCTTTACCCCTCCCACCCCCCCCCAAACATCATGACAGTCCATAACCCCCCAGCGCCCCAAATCAGTGAATTTTCCTTTACCCTCTCCCCAGCCCCCCAGCCATTAAATTTGCCCAAATTACCCCTTTAACAGCCCCCCAGAAATCATGACATGCCCCTTTATCCCCCACACCCCCCCGCTTCAGTGACATGTCCAAAACACCCACACGCCCCACATCAGTGACAGTCCATTATCCCCTCACACCCTCCAGAAACAGTAAACATGTCCTTAAACCCCCCCACACCCTCCACCCTCAGTGACCCCTCCAAAACCCCCATCACAGCTCCCCCCAATTCTCGTGACATTCCATAGGCCTTTAAAACCCCCCAGTATCAGTGAAAATGCCCATACCCCCTTTAAAACCCCCCCAGCATCAGGGGACATGTCTATATCCCCCTCAAACCCCCGGGCATCAGTGAAGGGTCTATATCCCCCTCAACCCCCCCGATCAGTGACATGCCCCATAGCCCCCTAAAACCCCCCCGCCACCGGGAAGTTTTCCATACCCCTCAGGCCCCCCCCCCGATCAGGGGAATGTCCATTATCCCTGCCCACACCCTCCGGCATAGTGACATGCCCCATTATCCCTTCACCCCCCTCCTACATCATGCCCATTTCCATAACTCTTTTCCCCACCCCCCTGCATCGGGTGACATGTCCCATAACCCTCACAGCCCCCCCAGAAATCATTGAAAATGTCCATAAACCCTCACAGCCCCCCCAGCAAAAAGGTGGACATGTCCTTTAATTTTTCCCACACCCCCCAGCTCAAAAGAATGTCCAAAAACCTTCTCACCCCCCCCAGCACCCGGAAAATGTCCTTTTATTCTCAACACCCACCCGAAATCGGGTGAAAATGTCCATTATTTTTCTACACCCCACCCCTTCAGTGCCATTCCATACCCCTCACACCCCCCCAGAAACATGACATGTCCAAACCCTCACAGCCCCCCAGTTTTCAAAGAAAACCCGTAACGCCTAAACCCCCCCAGCTTCAGGGACATGTCCAAAAACCCCCCTTAAAACCCCCCCACCCTCATTTGACATGTAAAAAACCCCCTCACAGCCCCCCAACATCAGTGACCTGTCCAAAAAACCCCCTACAGCCCCCCAGCATCATTTAAATTTGGCATAACCGCCTCACACCCCCACATCAGTGACATGTCCATAACCCCCCCTTCAAAACCCCCCACATCAGTGACAGGGTCCTTTACCCCCGTCACCCCCCCCCAGCATCGTGCTTTGGTCAAAAACCCCCTCACAAATCATAAAACGTCCATAAACCCCCCCCAACCCCCCCACATCTTGATAATAATCCCCCAAAAACCCTTTTCCCTTCCCCCCCTCAGCAGCAGAGACTTTATGTCACTATTTTTCCTTGCTTTCCCAGAAGCTCCGCCCCTCCCAGGACAAGTCTGAAAGCAGCATCTCCTCACAGACCCTTCATGGCCCCAAAATTTTTAAGCCCCCCCAAAGAAAAAGGTGTTCAGGTCAAGTTAGACAAAAAATACGACCAGGTCTTAAATCTCTTTGAGGGCTGACCGTGTCCATGTGTAAATACCTATTAGATGGAGACACCCTTTAAGTGGGCAAAATCATTAAAAACCCCCGGATTTAATATAATGAAAAAGCTGCCCATTAGCTGCGGTGGGCAGGGCCAAAAGCTTCCCTGGGGGATTTGTAGAGCCGGACTTGACAACTCCCAAGAGGTGAATTAACCCCACCTCTAGAAAGAAGAAAAAACGGCTTCCACCACCTACAATAATGTCCACCCCCAAAAATGGACCTTTAAAACATGAGTGAAATGGGCCCGTAAACAGGGCTGATGGTTTGGAGACCCCCTTTTCCTTAATCCTTTGACACCCTACTTCGGGTTTTTTTGTGCCCAGCTTTCCCAGGCTCCCGACCGGCAGATTTTTCTAGTTCTGCAGTCTCTTACATAGGACTGCAGGAAAGCTGGTGAATTCGGCTGCCACACAGTTTTCCATACCGTATCCCACCCCGTAATTTGGGCCCTCCCCCAAACCTACATGGCAGGGGTTGATTTTTTTAATACCCCCCCAGCAACCCCGGCCCCCTTTCCCCCTTTAAAATCCCCATGTTAAACGGGATTGGGGTCCTTACCTTTCCTTTTTTAAAGGTGAAATAAAGTAGGATGTTAAACCCCAGGTTTAAAACCAAATAACTAAATCGACATGACAAAGCACAGAGCTAGGGGAGTAGGGAAAACCCGGGGGCGAGCTCATTTATCTGAAATTGCGCCGAGATCTGTTGTTTTGCATAGGAAATGCAGAAAACGTACATTAAATTTTTCAGGGGTGCTAAATTTATGCCCGATCACTTGCTAATGTGAACGAAACCC